>PVJX010016827.1:0-39554 GCA_004027295.1 Dolichotis patagonum
TTCCTTACTTTGAGCGGTGTTCCAAAGCTTTCTCTGCATGTGTGGCAAATTACCTGTTACACCCTCAGTTCCTGGAGGGGCAGTGGCTCCCCCACAGGCTCTTGGCTTCCTCACAGGGTCCTAACTCCCCTCTGTGGGCTCCTGGCTCCCTAAGTTGTAAGGCAAATGCTGGGTGTGGCCACCCCGGAGCCTGTGGAATGTCAGGCAGGCCAGGCCACCGTGCTTTGTCCCAGGCAGGTCTCCAGGAGGTTCCCTGCGAGTGAAGGACCTATAGGTCCCAAAGAGTCAGGCCAGAATGTTGGTTTCTGAAAAGTTCCCGGTCCCAAACAGACCTGGCCAAGATGCCAGTCTCCACAATATTCCCAATCCAAACAGCCTGGACCACTCTGCGGGTCCGAGAGTTTCGGGTCCCAAAGAGACAGGCCGCGATGCTGCTTTATGGGAGACTTCCTGGGGGTGAAGGGCGGGGCTACGGGCCCAAACAGACCTGGCCCAGATGCCAGTCTTCAGGCAGCTCCCTGCGGATGAAGGGCGGGCCTACCAGTCCCAAAGAGTCGCACCGAGATGCAGGTCTGTGCAGACTTTCGATCCAAACAGCCCAGGCTACTCTACGGGTCCGAGAGTTTCGGGTCCCAAAGAGACAAGCCGAGATGCTGCTTTCTGGGAGACTTCCTGGGGGTGAAGGGCGGGGCTACGGGCCCAAACAGACCCAGCCCAGATGCCGATCTCCAGGCAGTTCCCTGCGGATGAAGGGCGGGCCTACCAGTGGGCAAGGTCAATTTTTAAGGGAGGGACTCAAAGGAGGTCGCAATGCATAACAAAATATTTAATCAGCCAAAGATTTAATCAATCTCCTTTTTAGATTATTGGTCTCTGATTTAGACACTGACACATACACACACACACACACACACAAACACGGGACTTAGAATGTTGGATTTCAGCTCAACCTTTTCTCCCCAATTTAACTTTAAAATGTGATTGTCCCATACCATTTAGCAAACCCTAAAATGCAGAAAAGAGTAGAATTTTGTCTTCCTCCACCACAAACATGTACACACACAACCACAAAATGCTCACAGAAAGTACACACCCACCAAGACACCACTCAGTCACATTTACACACTACAGCTACTTGGTATGCTGTTCTTTCTCCCCTATGCTCTAAAAGCCTGTAGGGTAAACAGGGGGCGCCTATATTCCAGACCTCTGCTTCATTCGAGGATACCTCCAGACTGTCTCATAAAAGAGAAGGTACATGATGCTGGTTCAAGGCTGGTCATCTGCCACCTTTTGACAAGACACAGTCTACATCTTTAACAACTATCCAGCAATCAGAGACCTAAGCTCTTCAAGGTTGGTGTAAAGTTAGTGCTTCCTACATTCAGATGTGTAGATTTGGGCTTCATTAAGATTTACTAGGTGGTTAATATTAGCCACAAAATTAGAACAGATTAGCAGAGCCTCCAATTCTGCAAAGGTGACCTTTAATTAGTTTCTCGGAAGAAATGATATTTAATATGCAAAATCCAATAACTGTCTAATAATAATTCCCAGTAGCCACAACATTTGCATTTCAATAAATTTGAGATATCAGGTATGATTAAATCTGTGGAATTCAACTACAGCATATGTTAAACAGTATAATTACAATTTTAATAGTACAAACACCAAGATAGATGCCTTTTACTACCTGCTTTTAGTAATACACAGATAGCTTTACACACTTTCTTTATAACCTCAGCAGTGTTTTATGTCACAGGGGAAAGAACAGCCCAAATACTGGCTATTAGTTTCTTAATATGAAAGTAAATAATCTTTCCTTAAATTCTTCACTATTATATCACTAAGGAAGAACCCTGAAAATCTGAAGGTCAAATATTTAAACATCAACAAATACCTTCATACAAAAAACAAGGATATCTATAATACGATAACACTTAAGTTTCCTGTTAATCACCAAATGAGTAAACATTCCACTGAATAACTTGTACAGATGAATTCCCTAAACATTTAATATTAATCATTCTTTTATTGCTTTGTCATTGGTTTCATTTAAGAGTCAAAGAGGATGTTTCTTCAAAAGAGGAATTCAAATCTGGCACACTGTACCTTGTAGATGCTTGGCTCAGTTTTTAAGTCTACTATGGAAGCATCTCAGTCAGTGTTGTCTCCAGCGTCCCATCCCTTGGGTGGCATTTCTGCACTCTGCTTGCTTTTACAAGACCCAAGGACCTGTGTCATGACCTGAATGACACTGTAGCTCTTTGAATGTGGAGGTGGCAAGAGCTCTCTCTTTGTCTCTGGGCTCCTAACACCATGACTTGCATATCATGTCTCTCACTGAACAGAACAAATTGACGCAAAAATTCTTGTTCTCAAAATACAGCACTCACTCCTACTTTTACTGAACAGAATGAATTGAAATGAAAATTCTTGTTCTCAAAATATAGCACTCACTCCTACTTTTAACAGAAACAGATACAAGCATCTGTCCAACTATATAACGACCAGGTTTTTTCCCTAAACAGCTAATTGTTCAAGGGCTAAAAATGTGGGCTGTTGTATCAAATTAGAAGACTGTCAATTCTACTTCATTGTTTCATACCTGGTAACCTTGAACTGACTTGGGCTAAGTCTCAGTTTTCTCCTATATTAATGGGCATTATATTACAGAAGACTATGAGGATTACATAGGACAAAACTGGAATTTAGCAAAATAATGACATTTAGTAACTGCTCAATAAAATTAAAATGTAATTATCATTACTATATAAAAGGTTGATCCATGTACGTATAGTAAATTCGTGGTGCAAAAGCATCTTTTAAGCTGTGTGACATAGGTCAACTAAATATCATAAGAACACAATCAGCTACTACTCACAATACCTACTGTTTATAATCACAGAGCATAACAGAAATTATAATTACATCAGATGAAATTCTAAAAGCAACAAGCCCTACTATGTTCTAAAAGTTCTTCACTTAACTAAGCTAATGCATGCAATAAAGTTAAATCTGAAAAACCGTATTTGTTGAAAAAGAAAATTTTAATAAACCATTATGCTTACAATATCATATGCTTGTACACACTGAGGGAAAAAAGATTAAATCACATACTTCATTGTGCATGTATGTGGGCAGCTGAATTAAATAGTTATTTACATGAATATGAAAACACTGGAAAGAAAAATATCACTTACCTGTATCGGTGCTTATAACTTAGGGATCCAAACTTGCTGAGTTTTCTTGACAATGAATTGGATTCAGTTTCTGGCATTCTAATTGATTTTAAAAAGAAAAGCAAAGACTCAAACAGATATTCATGCAACATTTGATCATAAAGTTATACAGAAAACATAATGTTGCAACATTATTTAACAGAGGTGAGCTACCTAATGGAAGTGCTATGTAGTTTCTGGTACCCTGTTACTAATTTCTCAGGACATGACGCCTCCTTGTTATTCCTTCTCATGCTCTTCCTCTCTGGCTCATCTTGTCCTCCAATGCAAGAAGGGTCCAGAGCTCAGTTTTTGGTTTTTGCTTTGTGTCCTTCTTCATCTTTTCCACAAGTAACTTCATCAGTTCCTCTGCCTTAAATATCTACTAAAGTTGTATTGCTCACTTTGATCATTCTGGTAAGCCTTACATGACCAATACATATTACTACATCTTTACTTAGATAGGTCACAGGCATTTCAAATTTAATATGTCCACAAAAGAATACTTAATTTCTCACAATATCACACAGATATAAAATCTGCATTTTAATATAAAACTAAAGATTGACTCCATCATTTCCTGTATATAAGCAAAAATGATATATCTGTACATACGTATATGTACATGTATCTGTACATATATGTGTACATGCACATATATGCACATGTGTGTATGTCTGTATTAATACAACCCAGAGAGTTGAGGTAATACAAATTAATAAAAGGGGCTGGGGAGGTAGCTCAGCAGCATAAGTACCTGCCTGGCAAGTGCAAGGTCCTAAGTTTGATTTTTGGTACCAAAAAAAAAATTAATGAAAGAGAAACATCTATATTCCTGTTTGTAGACAGAATAGATTCTAGTTATAAAAACAAATGCCCTTTTCATGTGTCAGAACAAGTAAAACTTTCCCAATAACATACCTAAAAAATGTATGATGTTCGACACTGCATTTCCAGAGATGCTTGCAAGCAGTCTTACTCCGCGCTTCAAAAAAGAATGAAGTTTCATTGCACTAAGACAGAAAGACAGGAGAGAATGATGAATCACTGACCCTACCACTCTTCAGTTAGATAACAGAAATTTAAGAAAGCAGAGAGATTATTAACACAAAAAACAGAAAATAAGTATTTCTTGATAACTATTTTTGAATGGTAGGATTAAAATCAATCTCCAATAATTAAAATCACAAAATGTAAGTTGTGCTTAATTTTTTTCTTTCCTTCTTTTTGAGACAGGGTCTCACGCAGTTCAGGCTGGCCTTGGACTCACTTTGTAGCCCAGGCTGGTCTTGAACTTGCAAACGATTCTCCTGTTCTCCTGCCTCAGCCTCCCTAGTGCTGGGATTACAGGAGTGTACCACCATCATGCCCAGCTTTTCTTTTTGTTTTTCTTCTTTGGTACCAGGGATTGAATGACTTTGCTCTTGCCAAGCAAGTGCTTCACTGCTAAGCTAAATCCCCAGCCCTACTGTTTAAATTTTTAAGCACCACCTTTATTATCTACTTTGCCCCATGACTGCAAAATCCAGTAAATGGCACAAAATCACCTACCATAAATGGCTACTGATACATGAAAAACCTTTCGCTCTGTGAATATCACTCCCAAAAAAAGGAGATGCTCATAAATTTAGTTCTTACATGCATTACTTTCAGGGATGCACAAGTCAAATTTAAACTGACATTTAGAGAGTCTCAGGAGAAACCACAGGGAGTAACCACCACTGCAGTAAGATTTTGGCAAATTAAGCAACATCTCTGATTCTGAGTTTCTCCATTCTGCATCAGTATTGGGTAAATTAAACTACTTAATATAATAAATGTAAACAATCATATTATAGGTATACATTAAATTTTAGGTAGTAGCTTTTCTTTAATATATTTAATACATAAGAAACTAAGGACACATTAATCCTAATTTTGCATAAAATACTATTTGAAAGTGGCAATTTAAAAAATGAGCAAAATACAATGAACACACTTCTGGTAGTAAACTAGAAGTTCTTGAAGTTACAAAATTGCTAATATAGGTTCAAATTTAAAAACCACCTCAAGTCTCAGGTAATGGCTCTGGAATGAGGTTCCTATGGACTCATAAACACAAAATTGTCAGTGCAGAGAAATAACTGAATTGATCTGTCCCCAACTTTTAACAAGGACAGAACATTTATATGCATGAAATTCCTCTCAGGTCCAAATAGAATGATACTGCTTAACTTAGGAGTTTATTTGTGAAACGAAAGGATGTGATAGGACTAAAGTCAAGGTATTTGTGTTAGAGCAAGAGTAGCAGCCATTCCAAAACCTTCAGAGGCAGAGTGAGAAATTTACGTTTTTTAGGATTCCTGGACTTTTGACTTGCATGCTACTATTAAAATACAGTAAGTGAAAAAAACTAGGAATCTGGAGGGTAAGAAATAGACAATAAGTTCAGGTTAGGATATGTTGATTTTGAGATAGCACTGGAATGCCAAGCAGGAAGGCAATTGGAGCTTGGGGGAGAGGTCACATCTATGGAGGGGGCAACCTCCCTGGAGAGTGAACAAGACAGCTCAGAAAGAGTGCAGAATATTAATGGTAGCATCACAGGAAAGACACTCAGGAAGGTAGAGCAAGGGAGTCCAAATGAACTAGGGTGTCAGATGCTGGGCAACAGCAGAAGTCTCAAGTGACCCAGAAAGGTCAAACAGGGTTTGAAAGGAGGTTACCACATTTCACGGAGAGAATTCTCTGGTGACTTCTATGAGAAGGGATAGGGATCACACAATTAGAGATGAGGAGGCAAAGTCAGTGAATTTAGAAAGTGTTTTCCTTAATAGAAAAAGAAACGGGGTGGGGGGTTTGAATAGCTGGGGGTTGGTACAAAAGAGACCGCAGAAGTCTCTTGGGGGTGGGGTGGGAAAGCCCAGGCTCCTGTCAGGAGGTAGGAGTGCTTGGACAAGAATTTCTTTTTTCTTCTAGTTTTCTTTGCGGAAAATATAGAGCATATGCAAGAGCCAAAAGCTACACAGGTGGGCTCACAATGACAATTCAATCTCCCTCTCACAACTGTCCCCAATTCCCCTTCTTCAGAGGATTCCAGTATTTTTTATTATAAAGGGTGAGTGTTTTTGAAGGCATTTAAGTATCCTAAAATAAAACACACAGGCCCTGCATTTTAAAATGAGGTTGCTTGTGACTGCATTGTCAGGTAAGTTGTTAAGACAAAGGGAGCCCTGCAGGCTGCCCCAACGCGCCCCAACACTGGCTTCCTCAGCACAAGCACAGAGGGACCAGGCCAAGTCCCTGTGCCTTTAACATGGGAAACTAAGCATAAGGGAGCACACAGAGCACTCCTACGGATCAGAAATGGCGACCAGGGACAACTTGTCTGTGACACAGACACTTCCACAATTTAGCAAAAACATCTATTAGCAAGGTATACTTTAAGTACATAAATCATAATGTCAAAAAACTTCTTCAGTTACATATATTACAAATTCCAAAAAGTAGAAAAGAAATTAAAGAACATTCAAACTTAACAATAAAATATTATCTCCTCCAAATCGCAAACCTTTCTTAGGCTGGTTTTCATTTTATCCTTAACATAAATGTCTGTATTCTTTTACTTTTCAAGTAGAGACCTGGTCACAGGGTTTCTAACTCTTAATACATTTTTTAACTACCATCATGTAATGAAACGATAAAAGGCTTGTTTAAATCCAACCAGAATTGAGTTTTTCTCAGGGACAAAAGAGTCTCTCAACAGGCCTCCTAATTATTTCTACCATGCAAGTATGAACTCATTCTCCATTTACAGAGGACTTTAAAACAAACTGCCTATCTTTTATCCCACTATTGGCAGAAAAATACAAATACCAAAACTAAAATGGAAGCAAGGTATTCTGAATAAATTCTGTGTACTTTTGCCACAAACAGTAACCACTAGCATGAATGAGTTGGATGGCATTTCAAATGTCTTTTCTCCACCACTTTCCTACTTATTAAACCTTTTCCAAATAGCAGTGACCAATTAGTGCATTTCCACTCATTCATACAAAGATGAGCAGCTGCATCATTAAAGAAGTTCATTCTGAGCCAATGTTAAAAATATCTTATCTGATGCTTGCTTTTGCAAGATTACTCACATAGGGGCTGGGGATTTAGCTCAGCAGCATAAGTGCCTGCCTGGCAAGTGTGCAGCCATGAGTTCGATCCCCGGGACCGATAAAAATAAATAAATAAATATAAATATAAATATAAATATAAATATAAATATAAATAAAGATTACTCATATAGTTTTATAACTTTGGTCATTTCATGCCAGAAGGAAAGCTACGGTCTGAATCCATTTCTTTCTATCTTACCAACTGTCTGAAATATTTCTTTTTATTTTATAAACAAATCAAGCTTAAGTCATTTGTATACTCAGATATCATGTGTATTTAATTGTCCTTTGGGTCTCTGTACAAAGTAGGCTCATATCCTGAATTCTTTCATTTGCAAGAATGCAGGACCTATTTCATGCTGACAAATTTCTAAATCCCTCTACCCATCTCTTCTGCCCGTGTCTCTCCGAGTGAGCTTAAAGAAATAAATCTACTCCGCTTAGCTCCTATATGTACTGAGGTCACTGACAGAATCATTGAAGAGCTCTCTCACACACAAGCAGCAGAGCCGCTTAGTCCAGCTGCACTGCCTCCCCCAAGCCTGTGTTCTCGACAAAAGACCCTCCCTGCCACATACAGTCCCTTCTGGTTTCTCTGCATCTGTTCCGGAAAATAGCCATGGCTTGACAGTCTGCCTTCTTCAGGTTCCAGGGAATCATGGCAACAAACATCTTCTCAATCCTATTATTAGATACTTACATCACATCCAAGGTCAACAGAAATAAACCAAGGTATGCTGTTAGGTTAGTACTTAAGAGCAAAAGAGGTCAGTGTTTCTAACAGTGGTTAAGATGCGATCATTACATAAACAGCTAAAGACCTGTGGTGGGGAGGCTTTGTACTGGTGTTCCACTGAGGTGGAGGAGGGCTAAAGACAGGGGGAGGATTACAAGTGTGAAGATTACAAGCCTACACTACTGTGAGATTTTGTATTTTCTTTTAACATTCAAATTATGGGAGAGATAGATGATAAATAGACAGACAGAGGCAGGTAGACACACACATTCTTGGTAAATGTTACTTCACACACAGAGGGAGAAACAATCAGAAGCCCGATTGTCTCTAAATAAACTAAAATAACTTTCTTTGTAATTACTGCTAAAGTACAAGGCACATGATGAAACTGGAAAAAAAATTATTCTTCAGCTGGAAATAGGCACAAATGAGATGTGATAAAATTTTGAAAAATGTTTATCTTTCTATTGAAGTTGAATGATTACAGTTTTAAAAATTGAACCTTACTCTTATATATAAGATAGTAGGCATAGTGCTTGTTTTATGGCTTTCCTCATAATTTTCATTACTCTTTTTCTAGATATCTCGAGTTGAAAACTGGCTAACAAATGCAGCGTGAGCTCCAATTTAAAAAAAAAAATACCAGTTTTGTTATTACTTGGAACAGAAAGTCAGGAGGAAATGTTAAACACTGAGTATATATATATTATCTTATTTGATCAAGCTTTATCTTTACATAATGCTCCCCAAAGAATGGCTCTTACAGTATTGGCATAAAAGGGTTGCAAGGTCAAAAAGCAGGAGAAGCACCAGCTTAAGGTCTCAAACTTTTTAAAGTGCTGACGTGCACTGCAAATTTGCTACTAGCTGGTAAATTATTGGGTGGATTTCCTAGTTAGTTTGAGCAAATAATTCACTTCACTGTAAGTTCAAAACCATTATATTAAGATTATTCTGCTTCCTGTTTGAAGGAATTCACAGAAAGAAACCTAGAAGCCCAGACAGTTTAATTCTGACATTGCTTTCACTCCTAAATTTTCTTCATCTGCTCTTTAGAGAAACTGTAACATTTCCAAAATCTTTCTCTTATATGTGCATATTGATAGAATTTTTGTTTTAATAATAATTAATTTTACTCTCAGTTTTAGAAATGCTAAAAAATAACATAATGACAATATGGTTTTAGCTTATTGCAATGAAGAAATATCTACTAGTATCTGATACGCTTACTTTAAGATTTTTATAACAGAATTTTCATTATTTCTGCACAAATGACCTCCGTGTTTTAATTACAGAGAAACTCAACAAAATACTCTAGCAAGTAAGTCAGAGGAAAAGCCATGGGCCTGGAAGACCTAGGCTTCCCTTCTGCCTGAGACAAACTATCCACCAATCCCTGGCGGTGCACCACTTCACAGTTCTGGGGTGTGACATCAAGACAGTGCCAACTAAGAGCCATGGACTGGGTGGGTGCCTGTCATGTGTGCAACTTTGGACTGGTTACTCAGTCTCACAACTCTACATGACAATGCTGTCATCCTCACTCTACAGATTAAAAAAAAAGTAGGTGAAATGATCAATAATTTGTCCAAAATTAGATAGCTAAGTGGGAATTCTTGATTTAAGCCATGTTATTTGATCACAAGTCCAGTAGTACCCCACCGAATCTGAAAGATTCCAACCAGAATGTCAGGTGGCATCAGGATCAATAAATATTATTAAGAAAACCACACTTAGAAATAGTTGTGTGAAATATGAAATCTATAGTTCCAATATTTTCAGGTACTGTGAGTGAAAGTGCACAATGGTACAACAATTATAGAAGGAGACGGGATAGGGAGGTAGCTATGGTAATACCAAGCAAAACTACTACACATGCACTTACCTTTGTCCAAACAATCCCATTTCTAGGAACTTGCCTCACAGATAACACTCCAAAAATACAGAAATATACACGCATAAAGTTACTAAATGAAGGAAAATTCTTAAGCGCAAAATAATGAAAACTACCTAAGCATTTAGGCATAAGCAATTGGTTGAATAAGTTAGGGGATAGATACTCAACAGAGTACTCTGTACAAAAGAATGAAAAAGCTCTCACTGAACTGATTTATAAGGTGTGGACAAACTATATGGTGAATGGTTTAAGTTTTAAAATTTTTATTATAGTACAAGACACATTGCCATTAATTCCTCTCATAATATATCCCTCGCTTTGAACACACTTATCCCATCAGTCTTCCTAATTTCTGAAGCAGTTCTGAAAATCCTCTTTCATGAGTGTCTTTAGTTGCACTGTCATAGCTGCCTTGATATCTTGAAACAATTTAAAACATTTATCTTTTGTGGTTACTTTAACTTTGGGGAAGAACTAGAAGTCATACACTGTCAGGTCCAGTGCATAAAATGGATGAGGACACACTGTAATGTTGTTACAAACCTGCCTTTCTTCTATATGACATTTGGCTGCTGCATTCGCTGTATTTTTGATCATACCTCAAAAAAGACACTCACAAAAGGGAACTTCAAAACTGCTCAGAAAGTGACAAAAATGGGATACTTGTGTTCAAAGCAGTCCTGGGGGGTATTTTGAGGGGTATTAGTGACAGTCTGTCTTAATGTGATTTTTAAAATTTAAACATATATTGTATATTTTTATCACACTTCATGGAATGATTTTTGCGAGAAAAAGAATCACAGTACAAAAGGAGAACACAAAGTAGAAAACAATTAAGTTTAATGCCTACAAAGGATGAGGAAACAGGCCTGGGAGTTAGTGATACTTCTGAGTATGCCTTTTTGCATAGCTTTGACTTTGGGAAATACGCTAATCTTCTACATACTCAAACATAAAATTAAACACGTAAGAATGAGAAGCAGAAAGAACCATACTGAAAACAAACTGAAACCAATAAACCTAATTAGATTTCAAGGGAATACCTAACCACAGCAATGACAAGGAAGAAAGGAATGAAGAGAGGGAGGGGGACCAATCCAAGTAAATTTTGAACACAGCACAAGCCCTGTCTTGGCAAGATAGTGTATGTGGGTGAGAAAACTGCAAACAATTTTCATGGTTTGGCCAAAGCAGTTCTTGAAACTATTTGATACTTTAGAATATCAAATTTTAGAACTGAGCAAATGAGTAAATGTACTGCTGTTTTGGGGAGCCAAGGTTCTCACAGACAAAGAAAGGATATAAAAAAATGAAATAAAGAAAGGGTAGGAAGAACCCATGGATATAAGGAGGTGTGGCTTCTAGTATGTGTATGCTTATATGCACATGTATATGTATTATGTATGCATAGATTCCCTAGCTCCACCCAATGAAAATGTCAGGAAATCTCAGAACAACAACCACAGCCAGCACCAGATTTTTTTATTTTGTACCCAGGATCGAACTCATTACCTCACACTTACCAGGCAAGCACTTGAACTGCTCAGCTAAAGCCTCAGCCCAAACACCAACTCTTGAACACAGCACTGAAAGGAACCAGGACTCCTTGGGGAAATGGCTGGTACTAGGGCAATGGTGGGATAGATATAAAATTCTCCTGAAACATAATTTTATACAAAAAGGGAAAAAAGTACCCATGGGATGATGAGGCAGGACCAAAGGACACAAGGAACCATAGTGAAGGGGCTCCTATTAATCACATCTAGGACAATCTGGACATCAAAATAGTAGATACAGTAATATCAACCAATGAAAAACAAAGATTAATAAGTGTCACTCATAAACTAACAAATCAAAAGGAGAGAAAAGAGAGTCTTGCTTAGAGTGGAAGGCTGATAAATGTAGAGGCAATGGGAAAGTTGGAAAATCAGCATTTTGCAATTTTCACAGTAAAAGACTGGGTCAGACAAAATTCCTCAGTAAATGGTATCTTTACCAGGAATTTTGAAGAAAGATATGTTCATTGTTTTAATGTATATCTCTCACTATTTACACTTCCTACCTTCAAGAGGAAAAAATACCTAAACCAAGAATTATATAGTGAACCAATCAGGCGGCACCAACACCAGGTGATCAAACTTGACAATCAGTGAGGCACAACTGGCCATCATGTGTCTCCAGATGCTACACCCTGCGACAAACACAACTTCCCTGATGCAGGTTTATTGCTGGGAATGCATAAGGTCAGCCTAGTCACAAATAAATGGTAGAAAAATATAAAATGAAAAGTTTCTTGTTTTAAAATGATAGGATGCAACCACATTCTTAAAAAAAAGTCATAAAAAACAAAGAAATGCCATGAAAATGTTCCAGATGAAAGGAGTCTAACTGTATTCTATAATCCCAGGGAGAAATGCCACAAAGAATATTAGTAAGTCAACAAAACTGGTGTATCAATATAAATTTATTAAGATGATGACTGCATTGTGGCTACATCAGAAAATATCCTTATTCTTGGGAAATATGTACTGAAATCATCTGTGACATATGTAGCTTATTTTCCCATTGTCAAGAAAAGAATCATGTATGAGATGAGAGAAAAACACAATATTAAGAAAATGAAATAAAATGCAACTAACTCTGGGTAACATGGATAAACATGTTCTTTGTAATATTTTAGGTTTCACCACTCTGTGAATTTGAAATGATTTTCTAATATATACATATTTAAATCTACAGTGCCAGTGAAAATTTAAAGGAATGCCCTGCTCACACAGGAAGGCCTTTTGGGCTTGTTGACAAACAATGACAATTCCTGGCTACTTCGTCTTCCTGTGTACTCTCCCCAAAGCAGGCCCAAAATTCCTGTCTTGTGGGTCTAATTACTCATAGCCAGAGCTGCCAGGAACCTATCTGTCCTACATCCTGTCACGCTGAACAAGTTTAGCTAAAGTTAGTTTCAAGACACATAAAAGTAATCACATGACATGTTAGTGCTAGGAATTGCACTCTTCTTGTTTCTGAATGTAATCACTGTGTATTGCAAACATTTAATTAAAATTTTAATAATTGGACAATTATTATTAAAATTTTAATAATTAGACAATTTAAATAATTGGACAATGTGGCCTGATCTGAAGTAAACATATAAAATTCAATAGTTTTCACTTCTCCTAGCAAAACAACAGTAAATATAATAGGAAGACAACAGTGCATCTGCAACAGCAAGAAAAAAATAAAAACAAGAAAATAAAACTTAAATACCAAGGGGCCACATCTGGATAAATATAATAACGGAAGGAAAATTCTTATGATGTAATACTAAGTCTAAAAGCATATATAAATCTACACAGCAGATGATCTATATACATCTACACATATTATACACTCATGTTAATAGGTCAAAATCTGAAAGCAATTGTATCAAAATAGTAATAGCTACTTCTGAAATTTAGGATAATAAGAAATACTAGTTTTCTTTTTAGAAGAGTATTTTCCAGATATTCTACCAACATCAGGCTAAATCATTATACCAAAGGTTTTATTTCCTATGAGGTGTATTTAAACTACGATACTTATTTGGAAGTTTAAATAATGCATGAAAGTCTAAGTTTGTGCTAAAATCACTGAACATACTGAGTTAAGTATCTTTGACCACAGCAGCAGACCAGAAAACCAGCACAATAAGCATTTCAACCATTTTTCAAGCTCAATGTGATTACTGTTCCAGGTGATGGGTTTTAAGGAGCTTTTTAATTCAACCTGTGATTACAGTTGGGCCTCCATAATAATCAACTTAATTCCACAATTATGTAAATCACTGCCTCACGGAGTCGCTCTGGTAGAGAAAGAAAAAAAAGAATCCCTGCAAGCAAGAAGCACTCACGAAACAGAATGTTTGGGTTAATGTGCTATTAATAACAATTTTAAAAATCCGTTTGATTTGAGCCTGGACATTCAGTGACCTGTTTTGCCACCTTACTAAAGATCACTGATTCTAGGCTTAATGACCTAGCAGTGTGCAGTGCCTCTGGCTTCTCCAATCATCCATTCCCTCTCAAAGCTGAGAGGGACAGGGACTGAGTAGAGTCCCTAGGAAATCAGATTGTATCATGGAGCCTGCCATCAAAAAATAACAAAATGTGGCCAAGGATATAGCTCAGTGGCACAGCACCTGCCTGGCAAGCACAAGGTCCTGAGTTTGATTCCTAGTACCAAAAGAAAAAAGAAGATTATTAATCTTGTTGGTGCTATTTTTGCCTTATGATTAAAAAAAAAAGTTTGTGAAGCTAGACATTCAGGTTAGCTGTGACTTTACTAAGTATTTTTCCAGAAACAGCAGAATACATTTGAAAGCACTGTATAATAACACAAAAGTCATTCACCAAAGGGCAGCACTCACCAAAACAACTTAGTGACAAGTATAAAACATGCTTTGAATAACAGTAATGCTTCTAGGAAATATCTTATTTTATTATATTCTGTTTTTAAAAAACTTGAAACAGTTTCAATATGTTTAACAGACTTTATTCCTTGCATTATTACATAAGTTATATGACCTCAAAGACAGCAGGAAAACCTACAGAACCCTACTTTCTAAATGATTTTAATTTAGTCTTTCATGTGCACATTTTTTAAGACTGGCAAGTCTAATAAGGAATTGAAGAACACAGTGCATTATCTCCAAACTATAGCACTGAGAACTGCTAAGACTTCTTAGACTTTAGTTTCTTCAAAATCTGGAACTTCCTTTCCAAGTTCAAATCCATTTCAAAACACCATTTTAATTTTACCAATAAATGCAAGTATGCTTTATAGTTAAGGGTGGTATTTTTTTTTTTCTAGAATGAGAACAAATAGCAGTTATCTAGTCTTCTGATTTGGCAATTCATATTCTCAGCAATCATTTCACTGGTCATTTGACCAATATGTACTGATTACCTACTATGTGTAAGGTACTCTATCAAATAGCCATGTTCCAACTACAGTGGCAGCCTCACTATTTCTGTATCTCCACAAGTGGACATATAAACACTGACTTATACTTAAGCCTTTTTTTTTTAATCGGTACCGGGGATCGAACTCACGACCTTGTGCTTGCCAGGCAGCCGCTTATGCCTCTGAGCTAAATCTCCAGCCCATTTAAGCCTTTATTAACACCAAGAAAGTCAATTCAATTCCATTCACATTTAATTCTTGTTCCACATAAAGTTAGCATCAAACGAAAAAGAACTGACTCTCCTACGTCATATTTTCACTAATTTATCCTGTAAGAATTATCCTAATAGCACTTGAACCGTAGCATTACTTTCACAGGTAGATCAAAAGGAAGTGTCCTTGCCTTTTCTAACCAGTTTCCTGAAAGCTGCCTGTCAAGGCATGAAGACAGTCAGGCTCTGACAAATACTGTGCTCACTACCCAGGTGCTGCCAAGAAGCTGGGCAGCCCAGCATTTTAGCATTCATTCTCCTTTGAAAGGGTCCAGAATTTCATTTATTCTCTTAGGCTCAAAAAGGAAACAGCCAAAGTATGACTTCAAACAGGTTGCTTAACTTTAGAGCAAAATTAGGACATGTTTGCAGTATGCAGGCTACACCTTTCAGTCTCTGAATCCTAACTTCACAGACAGTGCTGAAAAGCAAATCACAATAGTAATGATAATAGCTTCCTGTTCTCTCCTCTGCCCTGTAAAGTTTTTGCTTTCCTTTGCTTAAACCAAAATGACACTTTCCCATTACTATCTCATTCTTTTCTAGTCATTTTCCTTTCCCTTGAGAATTTGTGCACATGAATTAATTACCCCAGTTCCTTGAGGCCGCAGCTGAAGAAAACATGATAGTTTTACTACAATGTCTTTAAGCTATAATGGAGCAGAAAAAACACTTTGGCTAAGTGCTCACAAGAACTTACATCTTTTCCCAGTACTCTGAGTTCAAATTGAGTTTCCTTGAAATGAACCTTCGTAATTCGAGGCCTAGAAAACAAAGTAGATGGTACTGTTTTTTAGAATTAGTTCATTAGAAATTCAGAGAAGTACCCAGTGAAAAAAAGATTGGTTAATATAGGCTGTTTTTAATACTTCTGCTGTGACTAGTTAGTTCCCTGGACATAATTCTCCTTTTCCAGTGTTTCTTCACTCAATGCATAGAAAAGCTTGGAATACCCGTTCTAATAGTGCTAACCTTCCAAACATAAAACAGGGTTACAGGCTCCCCAATCCCTCCAATTCCCCAGTTAGAGTTAATTAAAAATTAGGGCAGTCCTGAGCCCACACTGGAGTGGGCAGAAAATTCTACTACAGTTTCCACAGACAAAGGAGTCCAGAACCACAGCACCACTGAAATTTACAGAGAAAATATATACTAAAGTGCACTGGGGGAATACGCATACCCAGTTTCACTCACTGTTGAAAATGTATGTTTTCCTTTATCCCTTCACTGACAGAAGAGCTTCATAAAATCTAATACTTATAGTGTATAACTTAATACCAGCTCTGTTCTCCAGTTATACCTACCAGAAATATTTCCCCACTTGTTTTTTATTCTTGTAGACAACAACGCCAACTGGAGTTAATCCTAAAAAATATTCAGACTTGTTTTCTCCCTGAAAAAACAAACATATGCCTAAATCCATGAATTTATTCACATAAAAGCTGTTTATAAAGCTATAATTGGTCCTACAAATATACAGTAATTTGTTGTAACAACATTGGATTTAGTTTTTTTAATTTGCATAAAAAGCTAGCCAAGCAATGATTGTAGCTAACTTTATGATTATTTTTTCCAACATTCTCGAGAGAATTTGTCTCTAATATTAATTCACATTTGCAACTTAAATTCATTGAAAGGTACCTAGATTACCAATTTGGCCACTGATTGATTCACTCAAAGTTGCTTCAACAATGGCTCTTAGCTCAACTCTAGCTGCATGTTAACTGGAATCACCTAAGTAGCTTAAAATTACTGAATGCCTGAGTGCTATTGAAACCAGTTAAATCAGAATCTCCTGAAAAGGTCTGGGAATCAGAAACACAAGGACTTCAAATGATCTACCTGGGTAGCCAAGACTTGAGAACCACTGGTTTCTATCGAAGGTGCTTTCATATGCCTTGTCTTGATTTCACTCCCTGACATGGATAATCAAAATGCCCAGAGGTCACCACATCACAAGATCACCACATCATCAGAATGTCTGGGCAGCTGCCAACAGACAGACACTTGAATTTTCTGAGATCTAAGATGTTCCTTCCTTCCTCCTCTTGTAATTTTAAGACTATCACAAAATTCAAAAATATAAAATCTTCTGGTGAAGACTGGAGAACCCTTATTTCTCAGGCAATGAAAAACCTAAGCTAACAAGGTGGGATCCTGCACAGGAAAACCCACAGAGTGAGTACCAAGAACATACACAGAGCTGTCCAACAGCTCGCAAGGCTATATTCACAGGGACATAGAACAACTAATATATTTTGGAAGAACAGCAGCTGTTGACCACTTTTAGCTCTAGAAATTCAATATTAAAGGATCGTGCAGAAGATTCTAACAAATTTAGCTCATTTCAAATACATTCCCACCAACAACTATACATTGATTGTGAATTAGAATAAACATTACAGAAGCAACAACTTCTGCAGACAGTCCTCTCTATAAATTTCCCATAGAATATCTTTTAAACCTGAAAATCTAACACAATTAGAATGGCTAGGAGGGAAACAGATAATTATGCCACCAAGCTTTAGTGGTTTCTTCATGGGCAGTACTAAGAAGCATCTAATGACTGAATGATATTGGAATCTATATATTAGGGGCCTACTATTTCTCCCAAATCTGAAACTTTTACAGCTACATTTATAGGGATGCTTCTAATTCTCAAAAATAGTATCATATTGTTTCTTGTTTTAGAAAAGCCTGATGCACGTAAGACATTACAAAATGAACGCACAAGTGAGTCATTCACATTAGAGAAAGTTTTATCAGCATTCCTTAAAAACGGAGTCCCCTGATTCAACTGGCAAAATGTCTATATACATTCTCTAGCAATTCATTTCCTAAAAGGCATAGGTCACTTGGCTCTTTTTCTCAAATTAAATGTGACTATTGTTAACCATAGTCTTAGAAAATCAAAAGCAATGGCATCACAATGTCACTGGCACAGAATAATCAATTGGTAGCCTAAGAAAATGACTCAAAGGCTAAGACCTGGATCCAGAACACTCAAGAGCAGGTCCAGGGAAACTGCTCATTGACTATATTTGGCAAGATTCATCAGCAACCAAAGAAAATCTCAAAAATACTTCTATTGTAGTGATACACGTAGTTGGCGGTAACTCTGCTACTGACTGAACCTGCGTGTCCAACACAAAACTACCTATCACTGCACCTGGACTATTGCCTAATGTCTGCTCTGTCTGGCAAGCTAACTTATGTTTTTCATCAATAAAAAACTATTTTTGGAAATTTTTCCTGTTTTCTGTCTAATGCAATCCATTATAAACCAATTTTACATTGTTTTGACATTTAGCTAAGCCCTTTGGAGCTGTTATCCAGATTGTGTTTTCAAGCTCAGTTAATTGTTTTCTACACATGGAAACACAATCACAGACTTATATGCAAAGCTCATTAAGGCTTAATCCATGCAAGAGCTGCTTTGTGCTCAAAAAACACACATGAAAAAGCATCATCTACTTCCTAAGAAAAGGGAATGCAGCTTTCCTTTGGGAGTTTCAGTGACTTTTAAGAAAAATGTCATCAGCTTAAAATATTCTGTGTTAATTAAATGTTACTCACATAGACGGGATGGAGGTCAACGCCATACATCTCCAGGGATTTGGCAGTCCTCAGGTAATTCAGCTCAGCTTCAGAAGGAGCCTGACCCCTATACCCAGAATAAAGACAAAGACCCTTGCTTTACATATACCTTTGCACTTATAGGGAATGTAAACTTCTTCATTATCTTCAGTGGACAATAAATAATCCTTCATACTAATGGAAAACTAAGGCTCTGTATTTCAAGAAGGCCTTTGTCTTCTTGGTAACAAAATTTTGTACTCCAAGGTGATGCTCACATTAAGTTAATTTCAGTCACCAAATCTATTCTTGCTCATTATATTCTATCCTCAATGCCCTAACTTTTCAGTTTCAAAAACCCCCCAACTGAGGACATAAGCACTCAAATTAAAAAGTATACACTTTGCAGAGAGCAAAATGTCTCCATGCACTAGTAGCTCTACATCAAAAGCAAAAGGAGCTAGCACAGTGGTAGACAGATGAACAGAACAGGGTCCCCGACACCCAACTGGGATCACATCAACATCTCCAAAGCACAAGTGCAGTTTGAAAATGTGTTAGTAACATACACAATTTGTAATAGTGCCTTTTACTTTCTTAATAGTATAAAAATCTTCACTGGTTATAATATAAAGAAAAAAGTATTTATTCCTAACGATGGAGTACATCTGCCAGAAATGAACTGAGGGATGGGGTGGATTTTAATGGTTAACAAAAGGAGCTATAAATTTCTATCAATTAAGAAATCTTGCTCTGAGGCATTCCCTTGTTTCAGTCATGGCATACTGAAAAGTCAGCAATATAGACAATCTGTAAAATGCATGAAGAATACTCATCACAAATTAACAAGAAAGCTGCCAAACTTTGATATGATTTTATTCCTACTTTTAAAAAAAAAGTCACACTGACCACACTATCACACAAAGCATATAAGAGGGCCTCTAGTCTAAAGCCCCAGAGTAATTTTAAAATACAACTGTACTTTGAAACTCTTAGCAGAATTAGTATTCTCAGAATGTGCCAAACATGCTGCCCTTCGTAACATTATAACCAGCAGTCTCTTAGCATCCACTTCAGCAAAACCTTAAAACGAAGGACTCTATAATCAGGCTGGAGAGCATTCTACTGCATGCTAATGCAAGACCGAGAGCCTGGTTTCTCTGATTGCCATTCAGCAGCCAACTTCTGCATCTCCTCACTCAAACAGATCCTTTAGGCAAACATTTCTGCTGAGAAGATTAATTCTACATTTTTTCCCCTTAACTATAATAGATCTGAAACCAAGTATATTCAAGGGGGAATGCTAGAAACATGCAAGAAAGCAAAGTTAGTCAGTATAGAGGATTTAGCCAAAATAACTATAATTAAATTATAACTTCAAGGTTCTGGGCTATTAGCTGAAAATCCTGCTAGGAGAGCAGGTCAATTCTCAGAAGTGCATGTGGTGTTAACATAATGTTCTCTAAAGCACCACACCAGTGTCACTGTGATTTCTAGACTGGTTGCTATAGCCTGGATAGACTCTGTTTCTAATTGTGAAGAATGTATCTACTTAACACAGGGCAAATCTAAAATACATTAAGGCATCTATGGTTATTTTTAATAGCTATAAATAATATATATGCTTTTAAAATTTTTTCACAGGATACAAGTGACTGAAAAGAAGATTGTAGAACACAGTACTTAGACTGCTCCCACTTACATAAAATCATAGCACACAAATCCATACAAAACAAATTATATGTACAGAAAATATGGTGGTTTTAAGTTATTTCTCCTTTACACTTTTTTCAAATTGCTTAAGTTTTCAAAGGGCATTTTTGTGTGATGCCCAGTAAACAACCACAGAAAGAAAAGAAAGCTGGAATATTCAAGACACAGGTGAAGAACTGATCGTTCTAGAAACTTTGCCTGATTGTCAAGAGCCTAGCATGATGACTGATGATGCCATGGCAGACAGGACTCCTACATGAGAGTTTTATGGATCCTTTCTATAGCTTCTTCAAGTTCCTCCTTCTGATCAGGAACAAACCGGTACTCTGACACGTATCCCGCAGTGTGCTTATATGGGTCGTAATCTCCAAGTTCCGCTGAAGAAAAGAAAATAAATTGTAATTTTATTCTATTTTAAGAAAGTACTTTAAAATACAGGAATAAAATATCTTCAAATACTTTATTAATAAATTTATATAATTCCTGAATAATTTTACTATTGTAACTTTGAATATATAGCGATGGTATAAACAAAATGTAAATTCCTTATTTCTGCTGACCCAAAGACTAATTATCACTATTTTTATTTCAATCATTCTTAGCAGTTTACATGAAATAAAATGTTACAGACAGAAGTTAGGGTACATAATAGAAATATTGAGGTTGACCCCAATAACTCCTCTTTGACAATGGCACAGAGACTGTGATTCTAACCATCCATGACCACAATAATGATCATGGGAAGAACCCAATACTTTAAAACTTGATACAGTTTACAAAAGAAACAAAATGAAATCAGAAAGCTCACTGTATTACTCCTATAAAACTTTTGACCCTATATTAATTTACCTTCCAACCCCCAACCCAGAACATCCACTTGACATTTTTCTTAGGATTTTATATATATACATATAATTTGCTTCTACAGGTGGCAAAAGGGCAAGGACCATGCTGTCTCATTTCCCTCAAACCTCACTTGATTTGTAAAAGGTCCTCAATGATTATTAGTAGAAATAATCTCAGCTTGAGTCACCAGAAAGGCAAAACAACCCAGAGCCACCCCACACGGCCACCACACTGATGCGAAGAGCTGATGATCTGCACTGTGCACCAACGTGGGCCGCACTTAACTCAGTGCTGGCACCGGACCGTGTGGCATCGGCACAGTAGCAGCCCAGAAGCAATGCGATCTCTGAGATATAAACACTTGGCTGGAAGGGACAGCAGGGTGTGGAATCAGTAAACGTCAGGGAAGAGATTTTTAGATCCTTCACCTACTTGAGAATCAGTGCTATGCCTGCCACTAAATTGCCACACAACCTACTACAAGGCAAACATAGTTGGCTCTATTTTTACCTCTTCTACTAGTGCTGCCCTTTTTGTGTGTGTGCCGGGGATTGAACTCACGACCTCACATTTGCCAAGCAGGCACTTATGCTGCTGAGCCAAACCCCCGGCTACCTCTTCTACTAGGACATGGTTAAAATGGGAATTGTGATGGGATTCACTTTTTTTCTTCCTACAAAATGTCATTTGATAAAAGAATTTAGAATATAAACTTGCATACAAAGAAAATTATGAGCGCTTTCTGCAGGTATTTATGAAGCAAATACACTTAAGTGGAACCTACACTGGACAGCATATGCTCCCAGCTGAGCAGCAATGTTGACAGAGCAGGGCAGCCGGCCCTGAAGGACGTCTTGCTTCACCTGCAAGAAAAACTGATATCTAAAAGAGAAATGGAGAAGAGAGATTAACAATCTCTTACACTACTCAAACTTGAACTTTCAGGCCCTGATCAGCAAGGTCAACACTAACGAACAAGGGTGGAAATAAAGCAACACTTCACCATTCTGTGAGGGGCTATTGTGCGGAGGGGGTCAAGACCATTTGAAGCCCCACACTGACACAACGCAGACCTGTGGCTGCAAAGTTCAGCCTCTCGATGTAGACAGCCCGACCTGCATCCCAGCTCTGCTACTCACTCCACTGCTCCGGTGGGCAGCTGCTCACTCTCACAAACAGCTACTCTCATCGCATGTAAGACTGGGAGGGGCAGTGCCCAATGCACAGGAGATGTCACAGCTGAATATAAAGTACTGGCCATGTTCACTGCTGCCCCTGCCACTATTGCAACTACAGAATGCTCTTACTGGGAGGAACAAATCACAAAGACCCCACCTATATTACAGGTGTTATCTACAAGGCCCAAAATTATGTGTACAGACAAAAAGATCATTGTAGTATAATTTTGTCAGTCCTCCCACTTATTAAGACCCTGCTCATTATCTGCAGCCTTGCTCATTCCATGCTGCCAAAAGAAAATCTGTTATAATTATAGCACCAAGAACTGTTCTAAACATTGTAAATATTGTAACTCATCTTAAGTATTTTACATACAACCACTTAGGCAAAACTTTAAAAATGAGGTTGATACTATTACTTCTGTTCTGCAGATAAGGAAACTGATAGATATAGAGGGATAAAATAACTGGTCCAAGATCTGGTAAGTAGTTTAACAACAGATCCAGAACTGGAATCCCAGCAATCTGATCCTACGACTCCCTCAAGCAGAATATTATGGAACTTTGACTAGCTTTTTGGTTTTTCTTTTTCAGTCTTTCTTCTGCTTTCAGCCTTTCAGTGGGCTGAGAGGGGACAGAAATTTGAACCAACACAATGAATCATCAGCACCATGGTCTCACCTATCACTCACACACATACCCATGCACACTCATGTTCACACTTCAGACTTTTTGTGATTTCACTCCCTTTGCAATGTGATTCTTGAAGTCAGTGGAAAGGGTAGAAAAAAACAAGAAATTAATTATAAAAATCTGCTGTGATAAATATCACTTTTCCAACTGCCCACAACCAAAATCCTTAGTGAGGGAATCCAAATGTGACATGGCACACCGATTACTGCCAACAGACTAATACTAACTTTAATTGCAACAACAGACTTTAAACCTGCTCAATGCCCCATATTTCCCCACATTCCATTTCAGGAAACGGTTCTACAGTACTATTCTCAAGTGTCCATGTCAGGGAAACCTGGGGGTGTCCTCTGGCCAATCCTGGCATCTGCCCTGCATCACCAAACACACACGTTTGGAAAGCAATGCACTTCTCACCATGTCCTAGCTTGGGTCACTGTCCCTCAGACTTCCAAAACCTTTCAACCAGCCTGCCATCATCCATACTTAGCTTCCTTCTAATCTTCCTAGGAGGTAAACCGGACTCAGGCAGTAAATAGGATCGTGCCATTTTTTCATTAAAAATATTTTAAAAGACTTCCCTGGACCTTCAGGATAAAGCTCTAAGATAGTTGGTAAGACCTCTGCTTACTTCATGGTACAGATCTCTTGCCACAGACCCGGGATCACCTTCACTCCCTAACTTGTACTAATTTTTCCAACCCTACTTAACACTTTTCAGTCCCTGACTGCTCACCCAATATATCAAATCCGCTTTTCAACAATAGTTTGTGCTCCTCTAGATGGAAAAACAAGAGTAAAATAATATTAGAATTTAAGTACAAAAGTTTATAAACTAGAGATACTGGCTAGAATTACCTCTACTTGGTGAAAACTTACGTTTGCGACAGGCTCCATCTCTGCAGAATCTTTGATTGTCCTGTCATTAAATTCAGTTTCTTAAGAAATGGGTCACAGGGCTATTTATCTTCCTCTATTAAGAGTTTTATATCATTTGACTAGATAATCAAAACCCTGACAAAGCACAAAAGCAGAAACACCTAATGTGGCAGGCACTTGCTCTGAAGACAAAAGGGAAGTGAAATAGAAAAACAAACAGATCTGTAACACACAAAGACAGGCAGATACCAAGGAACAGAACCACGTCCCAGTGGCATATCTAGAGCTCAGCACATGCCAGTGCTCCCTACATAGTTGATTTGATAGATGGGTACACAGACGAACAGAAAACTAAATGAAAGCAAAAAAACTGATCAGCAATTTTTGAAAAATACAAGGAGAAAAAGGGTACCTCTTCTAATTGTCCTGAGCAGTCCATCTTTTAAAGTTACCAGAGATAAGCGGAAAAACTTGTTTTACAGACCCCACGCAAAAGGCACATGAGGAACTTTTAAGTGTTCTGTCCCCAGGACTACAGCTGCCATGAGTCTCTGGGTGGATAAATACCGGCCCTGCTCTTTAGGACGACTGGACCATCACAAGGAGCAGGCAGCACAGCCCCGCAGCCTGGTGCAGTGTGGGGACTTTCCTCACCTGTTAGTATATGGACCATCGGGTGCTGGAAAAAAGACAAGAATTGTGTGTATTTTACATGAACTTTATGGTGTTGGAGTTGAAAAATTGAGAATTGAACCTCAAACCATCACAATTCCACCTAAAAAAAAAATTGAAATCAGCACTATTGCAAGTAATTACCACCTTGAAGTTAATCCCAGTGATGCTGGAAATAGTGACCGAGTCGTAATTCAGGAGATGTTAAAAACTGTGGCACAGTCATAGCAACTTGAAACAAACTCTCAAAGAGATTTTAAAGTGGTATTATTGACCGCAGTTGACAAACTCACAAAAGATGCTCAATATGCTTTGCATAGGACCATGGAAAAGTATTTGTCCACTTGCAGATTGATTTTGTGCTGCAATACCACATCTAAAGTGATATCCCCTATTCGTAGTAAGTGCCTGGCCACTTGTGTACCTGCTCCCAGCATTGAAGATATTGGTCAGGTGTTATCTACTGTGTGCAAAAAGGAAGGTGTGAGTCTTCCTTCACAGCTGGCTCAGAGAATTGCAGAAAAGTCCTGCAGAAATCTCAGAAAAGCTCTACTGATGTGTAAAGCCTGTAGGGTGCAACCGTATCTTTTTACTGCAGATCAAGAAATCCCTGGGACAGATTGGGAGGTTTATCTAAGGGAGACAGCAAATGCTATTGTCAGTCAGCAGACGCCACAGAGACTCCTTGAAGTTCGAGGCAGGCTGTATGAGCTTCCAACTCATTGTATTCCTCCTGAGATAATGATGAAGGGCCTGCTCTCAGAACTTTTACATAATTGCGATGGACAACTGAAAGGGTTACCCAGATGGCAGCTTATTACAAACATCGTCTACAGCTGGGTACCAAAGCCATTGATCATTTGGAAGCATTTGTGGCTAAATTTATGGCACTTTATAAGAAGTTTATGGAGGATGGATTAGAAGGCATGATGTTCTGATTTCAATCAGTGATTCTTCCATTTATTTTTCAGAACCAGCATCTACATAAAATTTATATTGGGAGAGCCATAGATATAATAAAGTAATTACTTAGTAAAAAATAAAAATAAAAACAAAGTTACAAGAGATGCTTGAGAAACCAAATAATGCAAGCACACTAGTCTTAATTAAAAATCTGACTACTTGTGCTACTCTATTTGATTCAAATAAGACAAATTTATGAGAAAGTCACCATTTTGCTCTGTTTTTTGATACAGGATCTTCTTGCATAGTCCAGGCTAGCCTCAAACTCACCATCCTCCTGTATTACCCTACCAAGCTATATGTAATTTATTGTGTCTATTTTATGGACAAAATAGATTTCAAGTTGCTGGCTCATTCTTTCTGTGTCATTCTAATTAAAGCTATGAATGAAAAAATAAAGCTATGAATGACTGCATCTTTGCCTACCTCTCATTTTAATTAGGATGAGCCTATATCCAGTTTGCCTAGGACAGCTGCATGTAATTTAAACCTATTATAGAGGTAAGATTATAAACAACTCTACTCATCATTCTTTAAAATGTCAGCATTTGGACAATAAATTATAATGTGACCATAGTTATATTGCTAAATTAAGGTGATCTGCTTAACAAGGAAGTTTCTAGAACAGATTATGGTGCAAAGCAGAGATTTCATAAAGCAATATCTGGTTCCTTTAAGGAGATTAATATATTGATGCATACACTGTCTCCCAAACTCAGTCATGAGAATGGGGGAGAGCCTTGTGATCATCCACCCTTTCCAATTTAAACCAACACTACAATTGGCACAACACAAATGACAGATTTGAAATACTGACCCCACAGTTTCTGATTTATCTGGTGTTTGTTAAAAGAAGCTGAACTGAAACCAAGGATGAACAAGTTGTTGAGGAATCATGCCTTTGCACAGCACTTTAAAGTTTACAAATGTGTCCATAATGGACTGTGACCCTCGCCTCGGCTCTGAGGTAGATAAGGACAATTGCCTTCACTGAAAGGAGGAGACAATGACTCAGAAAGTACATACATGATGGACTTCACTCAGCTAGTAAAGAAGCTAAATCAAGCCATCTTCACCAGGAGAGATTATGGTTTACAAAAAGAATGAAATAGTGACAAGTGGACTTGATGGCAATGTCCAACAGAAGGTTGTAACATATCACAAAAACTAAAAACATCAAATACAGTACCTCTTTATAGAAGTTTTTTAAAAGTCATGGATGAGTCATTTGGAAATAACATTTTCTTTTATAGAAAGAGTTGTTAGATGCATAAAAGTTCAGCAAAATGCCACTGGCATCACAGGTGGGGACATCTGCAGGGCAGCTGACAGATTCTCTCTTCATGTGCACTGAAACTGGACCTCTCCCTGACCCCTACTGGGATTTTTTTTCAGGCTGCACAGGGAACACAGTGATCTGCATAGTTTTGGAATGAAAAGGAGTGAATGCAGTCTTGACATGCAAATTCCGGAAACGTAGGCTAGAGGGCAGTACTATGATGAGTCACAGTTAAATGAACATCTACAACCAGAAAGCTCTGGCTTAAACCTGGAAGACCCATCTCAGGGCTCCATGATGGTCTTTTCCCAATTCTTTTAATCAACAATTTTTGATTTCCTATAAATACGGAAATATTTATATATTTCCATTTTGCCATTTTATGTTTTTATATTTGCGTGTTCAAATGTTTTGCAATTTATTTCCATTTTATGCATTTATTTCCATTTTTCACAACACTTACCAATCTATGAAACACTTAGACTTTTTGCATTATGGTAGGTACTCTGGAGGTGTTATATATGCCCCAGGCATCTTTTTGAAAAAATACTCTAATTCCATTATATAGATGAGAAAACTGAGATTTTAAAAGTTATGTGATCTCCTCAGAATTATTCAGCTGGAGAGTGACAGAGCAAGGCTGTAAACCTCAGATGTCTAACCCTAAAGCCTGTGACCTTAACCGATGTGTGTATTAAAAGACATTGGACCTGCATAGGATACAGAGGTATAAATAAGAAAACAGATGGAAGGATACCAAAATATTTGAGTAGAACTGAAAAGAAACTTAGCACATCTTATGAGGACACAAATTATTTAAAGGACTAATGATAAGAGGTTATAGATTTATTCTGAATAGACCTAGAAAGAAAACTAGTAGTAATAATAAAAAGCTTCAGGTATTACTTATTTTCAATTGAATGTCTTACTGCCTTTGAAGGCTGTAAGATTTTCTCTAAAAAAAGTTTTAAAAGTAATTGTCTGATATGTCAAAGGTAAGGGTTAGAATATATGACCTTAGCATCCTTCAGCTTCCTTTATTTCAGAAAACATTGTAGAATACAGGGCAGGATCCTATATTAGTTTTGGGAGTTTTTTCCTATATTGGTTTTTGAAATCTGAAACTTTATCTTCTTGTGTATCTTATCTATCTCATCTTTTTTCACTAAGTACCATGCTTTTGAATGCTATATATATGGACATAGGAAGCTTCATTGCTTTCCATGCTTCATTCATTGCTTCATTATAACTAAATTGTTTAAAAAAAAAAAAAAAGGAAACACCCAATGGCCTTTCTTCCAGACAGGTGTGCTTTGCTCTGAGAAAATCTCTTGTTTTTTCAAAGCACTCACTGACAATGTGACGATGAAAGATGTGAATGTAGAGATCCACATGGTTCTGAAAACATGAGGCCTGTCCTTCAGCATGGAATGGAAAAGGTCTGCTTAGCCTTCTCTCTTCTCATTTTATGTGTATGACATAAAAGAAAGTCTAAGAAGAATGACAAAAGGGAACAGAAACAAAACCACAGGCTGCCTTACTTATCAAAGATATAATCTTAAAGTAATGCATTAGGCTATATTTGAGCCCATGAGAAAGTTTTGCTGAAAAACTGATCACTTAATTTAAGGAAAATGCTTTTGCTTTTGCTACCACATGTAGTCAGTTCACCAATCATGGAAAAGTTCAAACACAACACCACTATCTGCTCTTTACAAGCCACTTCAAATGTTGACATGAATTATTCTTACAACCTGATCAATACTGATTATGTATTTTGTCTTCAGTGAAATAAAATATTTGGTGACAAAAGCGAAGTAATACATTAAAACACTGGGCTTATATCACCCTTCTTAACACTAAAGGTAATTATCTTTTCATTTCTTGAAGAGACAAATGAAACATGCAAATGGCTGATATTTTACTTACAAGTAATTAAAGGGAAATAAGTGGTTCTTCAACTATATATTTACATAAGCAAACTAGGCAGTGAAATATTCTTTCAGGCAATTTAAAATATTATTTTATATGCCTACAAAAGTAGAATGAATACTTAACAATAATGATACAGAACAGCCCATCAGAGCAGATGCACAATCTACCATCCTGTCACCCAGGTTCATGCCATTTTTCAAATACATCTTTCATCACATTCCAATCTGCCTCATGAAATGCTAGTCTAAACTTAATCCTCACAGGAGATAAAAAGCAAAATTCAGGGAGACACACATCTGAATGGTCAATCACAATTTTAGTTCACTTTCAGTAAAGCCTTTTATACATACCATACATGTATTTGTTCAAAAACAGTTAACACTGTACCTGGTTATTTCTTCTTTCAGTTTACATGGATCTTCAGCATAGAATTTAATACCAAAATACAGAGTGTATGGAGGTCCGGCTAAAATAAGAAATAGGAATTAACTAAATTTTATATTATAGTCAAATTAGTATCAAAATATTATATAAATGTTAAGAATTACACTAAGAACTTCACAAGACACAAGAAAACAAAGTGGGAAAAGCTGGGTTTAAAACTGTTGACAGTAGGAATTCAACAAGGTGTGTGCATACTTGTATGCATATGCAAATGAACAAACAGAAAACAAGCAAGGCCAAACATACTAGAATGCTGCTGAATCTTATCTGGTTGATGAGACTATGCACAACTTTAACTGTTTACATTTTCCCATCACTTACAATATTAATATATAACACATTTTTTCATAAAGAATGTTGCTGAACAAAATGAATGATTTATAAACCATCCACTTACCACTTTAACTATCAAAAAACAATGGATACCTCTGCAAAAAGCTAGAAACACACGCTCAGCAGCAGGTGAACCATCTTAGCCAACCATAATCACAAGACATATACCATTTAAACAGAAGATTTGTAGGTGCTGATACAAAAATAAAGATGATCAATCTATATTTTGAAGTTCAAGAAATAGGATTCCTTTTTTGAAAAAATATAATATCAGCTAATTTATGTTATTTCCTAAAAGAATACCATAGAAATTACAAGCAGTAGCAAAATTTGAAAAGAAGGATTAGAAATTTTCTCTTTGAACTAACTAGTTAGAATTTTGCTATCATGTATAACTTTTTGCAATCATTGCTAAGGCTACGTGATAGAATTAAGGTCAATTATTTGTTTCATTCTTAAACTTTTCTAAATCTAAAAGTGAATTCTTGTATGTGGAAGAAGAAATGCCCATCTCATTTTATCACACACAGAAAAACTAAGTCCACAGATTAAAAAACAAAACCAAAGAAATCCAAAACAAAGCATGGAGTTGTACATACATGGGCAAATATAAAATAAACACTCCTATCGTACAGGAGGATAAAAGTCCCTCGGGAAGTAACCATATTATATTACTGTTCACTAGAAGTAGTTCTGTTCACTGGGTATGAATCTGATGTGCACTATTTTCAAAACTGAACACTTCCAAGCCATGCAATAACTCAATCTAATACACTTCTTTTAAAAAGGACTTTTTACTTGGTATACCGAATGACAGTTATACTTGCAATTTTTTGCAATTGTTTTTGTACCAGGAATAGAACTCAGGACCTCATGCTTACCAGGCAGGCACTACACTGCTGAACTATATCCCTAGCCCTACTCACAATTTTTTTTTAACAGAAGTTCTCCCACAGAAATAAAACAGAAAAGATGTGACTGACGCATGCATTCAGTAAAAGTCTCTGAGACTGTGAAATTTACATAAAGTACACCTAGTCTTTCTATTCCCATTTTTAACTGAGTAATAAAGTTATAAATTTAGAAGTTGGGGAAATGAAATAGAAAAAGTAATAAAGATAATAATGCATTTATAATATGTGAACTATGTCATTATTATAACTTTCCATTGCTTAGGTTGATAACACCTCAATGCCTGATTTCCAGCACACAAATGAAAATCAAGACCAGGACCCATCTCTCTCCCTCATCTAGCACTTCTTATACAACAGCTTTTAAAAAGCAAACATTTTAAAACTTTGCTTTAATTTATTATCATTAGAACAGATTCCATCTGTTTGATTTTTATGTTTCCTTAACCACTGTGTTTGTATTCCTGACAAATACACCCTAACCCATGAGCATAGATGTCAGGCAGGGAAGACTATTAAATATTTAGCAGAACCAGGAAGTCCTCTCTCTGCTGATCTGTCAAGCTCTGTGCTCCTGAGCAGATGGGTCTGCCTGTGCCCGCAGGCGGTGGGGTTGGCACCTAAGGGGCAGAGAGCACACAGATGCTGCAGAGACTTTGCACAAAGGGAAGAGGCCTTCTCCAGCCCCCAAAGCTGCTTTTATTCTCTGGAACATGACAGATTACATACATCCTATTCATCAAGCACAGCCATGTCAAATGTGTTTAGTGATGAACAGTCAGACAGAAGCTTGAAAAACACTCAATTTGGGCTAATTTTCTTTAAAGACTCTTGGCCCAATTTAGCCACTGCCCACTCACAAAGCAGTGTGTTCTAAAGATAAGGCACCGTTTCCATTTGATTGTACCTGATAAGGTACGAAAACATTACATGAACATTTGAGAACCACAACAACCTGGCAACTGTTTAGGGCTGTTTGGGCATTATTTTCACAGGGAGCTTCACAGGGAAAAGCAAAACTCTAATACTTTTAGAGTGAGCACATACTCTCATATGCATCTACCACTGTTTAGTAGAAAGATTAAAGGCTACCAAAGTTACCATTTCCAGGCAAGCATATGTTTACCTAGATATTTTTTGGCTTCCTACTCCAAGACTAATTATAAAAATCAATAGTAATAAAAAGCAAATTGTCAAATTATCTTAACTCACAGATTCACCATTTAAGAAACTTTGTGTTAAGTGAAGCTAAGATTATTTATTTTAGAGAAAGAAAAAAGCCAGAAACTCAGACTCTACTAATCTGCCTTCAGTGAAGACTAGTTTCAAGGCCTCTAAGGATAATAACGAATTTCCAATTAGCTTAGAGATAGATACTCCAAGACTATGAGAATCTTTGTGACTAATGCATATTCTATAATTTGAGATATTTCTTCTGAGTTCTTTACTGGCAAGTTGATGCTATTTTCCTTCATTTACTATTGAATTACTTCCTGAGATGAACACTATTCTTTAGTGACATATTTCTTCAATTGCAATAGTGTTTCAGTCTTACTGTACATTACATTTTTCATAGTATTAGATTTTTAGGACAAAAAAGTGATTACCTTTTATAGTGATATTTAAGTAGACTATTTTATATGATGTAAATAAACACTTTGTGTTCAGAAACACTTACTGTACCTTAAGATAATTTACATGGCTCTTCATCACCTCAATTGAAATTTCAACTTTTTTCTTATAAAAGAAACCTATGAGTTTATTTTAAAATAATCATTCCAGGGGCTGGGGATTTAGCTCAGCGGCATGAGTGCCTGCCTTGCAAGCACGTGGTCATGGGTTCGATTCCCCAGTTCTGATAAAAAATAAATAAACAAATAAATAATAAAATAAAATAATCATTCCTGAAATTTTTCTAATTTTCCAACTGGTTTTTTAATTGGTTCAATTAGACTTGCGGTGTAAATTGTGAACTCCAGGGGTTTCTACCATAGTGGTAGAAAAGCAGAGAAACAAAGTGAAGCTGATGTGGGAGAAACAGCACTCACTTCCATGGCGCTGCGGTACCTGCTCTCCCATTCTGAGGCTCGGTGCTCCTGCCCTTGGACACCAAGCACTACACAGCCCAGGCTGCCGCTGTAAAGAGGCCAATACACATGGCCAGTACACGCTGGGGATGAGGCAATCAAGAACCCACTAAGTGCTGATTTGAATGATCCACATTCTTCAGCAAAACCGGTTTAATGAGTTGAATTTCACTTTGAGATGATGAAAACATTTTGGAGATGGACAGTGGCAATGGTTGCGTGACAATATCAATGAGCCTTTGGCTCATTGCCCTGTTGGAGATGAATTCTACCACCGAGCAACATCCCCAGCCTTTATTTTTTTCTTTTAATTTTGTATTTTAAGACAGAGTCTCTGCAAAGTTGCCCAGGTGGGACTCAAACTTGAAGTCCTCCAGCCTCAGCCTCCCTTGGCTCAGATTACAGGTGGGTACCACTGCACCTAGCTAAAAATGTGAGTATATTAAATTAATGGCACTGCATTGTGGACAAGAATGGTTAAAATAGTAAATTTTATAATATAAAATCACAATTTTTAAAATTTTAAATTAATTTTTTTTCATTTTAAAAAATTTAAAACTCATCCTGTGTTTCTTTTACCCCAGTATTGGGGACTGAACCCCAGACCTTGTGTATGCTAGCAAGGCTAGCAATTCTGCAACTAAGGTGCATTCCCAACACAGCCAAAAAAATTAAAGGACCATTTTCATGTGTGTATGTTTACAAATAACACTGGGCTACAGAAATTAAGAATAAAGAATATACAATTACACAGAGTGTTCTAGTAACATTCATATTGACAGAACCGAAAGCTAACCCCTGAAATGGATGGCCTTTCTCTGGAGCTGCAGTAATTTTTCAGGCCACAAGGGCATCCCTTAATTACTGAACATAAACTGAGTGATGTGAGTAATAAAACCACTCCATAACCCATCACCTCATTTTCAAATCAATCCCCCTCTGCCTTTCCTATTATGTATCTTAAAAGTCGAATTTTAACAACAAGCATAGAAAAAAATCACAAGACAAAAATCAAGGGAGGGTGCACCCCAGGACAAAGTCAATACAGTATGAAGATCCACTCAGAGTCCACCTAAAACAGACAAGCAGAGCCTTGCAAAGTGCAACAGTACCTGTTCACATGCCTCATACCACAGCACTGGCGCACACATTTCCCCAGTAGTAAAGTCCACGTCTGCTCCCAAGTAAGCAAGCCCTTAACAAAGTCAAAATTGAATACCTACTGTTGATCAGCTCTTTGTGTTCAGCAAGGGTTTTTGCAGGATCCAGCCAATACTGTGAGAGGCAGAAAAGAGAAATTATAAAAATTAGTTACTTTTCATTAGCCTTTAAGAATATCTTCAAAATGCTATTAAATAACATTTAAATCCTTGACAAGAGAAACGCTTCATGATTCTTACATATGCCCAAAAACATACATAAGAACCTTCCCTCACTGGAACACCGGGGAAAGAGAAAAATAGTGCTGATGGTATAAAGGAGAAGAAACAGGAAACTGTGCTTCCTGGGTTCTTGGCTGAGTCACCACACTGATGATAAGGTCAGTAACATCCAGATGCTACAAGTGAGTTTCTCACTACTATTAGTGAAGAAAGAGACAGTATCACAAAGGATGCTCCACTGGCATCTTTCCAAACTCTCCATCTCAATCACTGAAGAGCCATGTGTCCCTCTACTTTATCCCTAAACTCTTCATTTCCAGTCCCACCCCAGGAAAGGCAACGCAGCTAGGTATTAGGAGGAAAACAAGCTGCATCAAACTACCACGAGAGATACAGGACAGCAGCGCAGCAAAGGCTGAAGACCCGAGTCCCGGAGCAGACCCATCTGTGTCTCATTCTGAGGCCTCTCTTGTCACCACCGTGCCACATGGGACAAGTGCCTGAACACCTCTGAACCTTCCTCATGGGCCTTGTGTGCAGATGAAATAAATTAATTCATGAGAAGTCTTTGGTTTAGCCCCTGGCTCCCACTAAGTATATGCAACACATGCTAGGGACATCAGTATTAAGTTGTGAGGGTGATTCTTGATTATTGCCTTTAGTCAGTATAAGGTACTTGCCTATTAATTCAAATTAATATTTAATGAATAGTATTTCCAGCATGGAAGGGAGAATTCTAGCCCTGGGAAGAGGCTTTCCCTTAAGTCTCATCTTTGTGAAATAAAATCATTGAAAGAAAAAGAGAGAAGCCTCCAGCCAGGCCCTTCCGTCTGCAGGAGGATCGGGAGAAGCACAAGGGCAGAGACAAGGCATCAGGACCTCCCTGGAAGCACAGTGAAAGGCACTGAGGGGGGCCCTGGATGAACAGCAGAGATAGAACGTCTCCCTCGCTGTCCTAGCCAAAAGCGGGGAACCCCAAAGCCAAGCCACCCAGTTTCCATGTCTTTATTGTCCTGCATAAAGAAGCAGCAAGTCTCACAGAAGGGAAGACTGTCTCATCTGTCCACTTTATCCCCAGAACCCTCATCTGGTGAGGTTTCACACCTCCCCTGGCACTGCTGGGTTAGGAATCGGGGGGGCTGAAAGAGAAATCCAAGGGAACCTACCTGCTCAGTTCCCCTTGGCCTCCCCGGGGTTTAGGGTATACAAACATTCATACTAAGTATACACTGTCATCGTTATAGTCTTCACTGCCACTCATATGACTATTTCAATTCTCCTGCCTTTTTGTACAGTAAACTGACCAATATACGAAAAGGTAACAACATAAAACACAGTGCTCATTATTCTGGCTTCATAATTTTCCTTCTTTATTTATTTATTTATTTAGGTATTCGGAATCGAATTCAGAACCTTGTGCTTGCCACGCAGGCACTATGCCATTGAGCTATATCCCTGGCCCCTTTCCATGTTTTTTAAAATGTCTAGAACGACTCACTTTTAAAACAGAAAAGGTATCTGAAGCAGAGGCTGTCATTAGGTGCTTTTGAAGTCTAAAATGACTAAAAACATGGTTTTATTAAAATAGCAGTTTATAGGGCTGGGGATTTAGCTCAGCAGCATAAGCGCCTGACTGGCAAGCCCAAGGTCGTGAGTTCAATCCCCGGTACCAAGAAAAAAAAAAAAGAAAAGAAAATAGCAGTTTATAGGCTGTTTTAGTTTTTTCTCTTGTTGTTGAGACAAAATACCTGACACCCAAAGTTAGGAAAAGGAAGGTTGAAGGTTTCAGTCCATACTCAGTTGGCTCTAAGGTAAAATGACATGGCTGAGGAGCAGTGGCTCATGGCCACCCCTGCAGCAAAGCATGAACTGGGCAAAAGAGAGAGAAGACATGCCTTCTTCCCATCATTACACTATATGCTGGTTCCAACCCTGGGTGGGTGTAGCACTCTAAGCACTAGACAATGAACCAATCACAAATGCTAGATTTGGCTACATCCATGATTGCATGAGGCTTGGGGGTGGGGGACCATCTGAACATAAACCATAGCATAGGGAAACCCTGATTTTTCCAGTGTTGTAGTCAGGGTTTGAAAGGAAAATGATTTAACACTGGACCCATAATTTATAGAATTATTTTATAATAGTCACACAAAGAGTCAAACACAAAAAATGCGGGAAATTTGTTCACACACTAAAGTCCCCAAAGTATCCAGCTGAAGGCCTCATTGAATGGCAATGTCCTGCATAAGTACAGCTTAATACCTAGAGCCCATGACAATGCCTCTCACAAGTCCAACAGGCGGTCTAGAGCCTACAACGATGATTCATGCAAGTCGGCTTCACAGATCTGCACTGGAAATGCCCAAAAGTCAGTGGTGGAAGCTAGAAAGTCTGTGCCAGGGGGATGAAGGATCTGTGTATGTTTGAGGAGCCAGGAAATGATGCTCAAAGTAAAGATCAGAGCTCTCCTGAAAAGTACTACAACGATCCTCAGTAACAACAAGGTCTCGAGCTCCTCCAAGTTCATATCAGGAAGCCAACATGACACACTTCTCCAGGAGTCTAAACAGCACATAACATCCCTCCAGAGCCAGGAAGCAATGCTCAAAGTAAGGACCAGAGCTCCCCTAAAGTGAACTGCAGTCATTCTCAGCAGCAACAAGGTCTTGAGCCCCTCCAAAGATGAGAACAGCCAAGTTCATATCAGGAAAGAAACTCGACAAGTTCTTCCAGGAGAACCAACAGCAACAGGAAAACCAACAACACACAGGACAACCAGTAACACTACTTCCTCCTCTCCAGTTCTCCTTTTGATGCTGGCAAAGTCCTCAGGTAGGCCATCCACACTCAGCACACTCAGCACACTGATTTAGTTCAGCTGGTTGTTAAGTTGATCACCAGTTCACATCCAGGTTGAGCAAAATCAATCCCAATGCTAAACTATGCACTGAACAGAGGATCCCATTCTTCTGTGCATGTAAAACTGTGAATTCTTCCCACAAAACAGAAACATCAGGTGGATGACCTGTTTCTTGTCATCCATAATAAATAAAAAGGCTTCCTGGCCCTGTACTTCTCAAAGAAAAGAAAATCAAAGAAAACAGACACAAACACTACTAACACTTGCACTGCGTTTCTATTGCTGCATAAAAAATTACCATAAAGTTTGAGAGTTAAAACAACATCCACTTATGAACTGAGTTCTAGAGGTCATTGAGTTCTTTTGCTCTATGGTTTCACAAGATTCAGATAAAAATGCCTGCTAGCCACAGGTCTCAAAAAGAGCTATGCAGCTGGGGTTCCATACCATACCTGCAACATAGAGACACAATACGCACCAGGGCAAGAAAGAAAGGAGGGAAGGAGAGGCCTGTGGCCCAATAGCTTTTGTCTAATCTTGGAACAGTAAGGAACAAATTGAGGAAAGTTTTGATATATCTTTTTAGCATCATCATTCCAAAACAACAAACTTTATAGATTCTTCTATTTATTTTTCATTAGTAATAAAAAAAATTTAGTTAAATTTAACTGGTACATAAGAATGGTACACATTAATGTGGTAAATGTGCTAGATAAAGAGACAGGAAAGCAAAAAAAGGCACTATCTTTAGAATGTTTTTCTGCCCATAAGAATGCCCAGTAAGGGAGGAAGACAAGATGGCGGACTGGTAGGTAGCAGGAGAGAGACCCTCTCTGAGAGAGACAGCTCAAATGCCAGAATAAAACACCCTGGAGAGACCCAAACAGAGAGAGATGGACTCTCACAACCCAGGAAAAAACTAAAGTGCAAAAAACCACTCGAATATGAGGTCCTGGGACTACCATTAGAGAAGCTAAGATCAGCGAGCACAGCGCCCTCCTTGAGCCGCCTGAATTCCTGCCCAACCTAAACAAGTGATCCGCACCAAAGCAACTGGCTTGAGCCGCCGGAGCACAGAGCTGAACAGCCCTGTGTGCAGGTCGCCTGGACCGGCCCTGCACACGACCCACCCAGAGGAACTGTGAACTCCCACCGCAGCCGAGCTGAAGTCAGAGGTCGGGGAGCCCTGTAGTTCGCAGGGACCGGCATCAACATGCGGTGAGTGATGGGAATAAGACCCTCCCACAGGAAAGGGGAAACCGACTGGACAACATGTTGGATTTGGGCAGAACAGCCCTAACTCCATAAGGAAGTGGCTTCAGCTGGCTGCTCCCCTCCCTGAGCAGACTGGTGGAATCTGCTTGGACTAAGCCACGCCCCTGGTGGGGCCCCAGTGAGTCACTTCAATATTACTTCCCTGAGATCAGTGCACACTGACGCAGTGAAGGCCTGCAATGGTTGACTGGCCCCAAGGGAGGAGCTAGCGCACACTGACCGTGGGTGAACTCTAATCTCTGATAACCTATTGAAGAGGGCTAAAGCTCCTAGCCTGCGCCCTCTAGAGGAGCCTTAAACAACAAGAAAAGGGTCTGGGCATTACACTGTACACTTGTATGGAAGGAACCAAAAACATGACGAAAGGGAGAAATAAGAAACAACTCCCTTGCCCCCAACCCTGAGAACATTGATCCAGGAGAGGTAAATACAAAGAGATTGAGGGCAGCAAAAATGCAACATCAAACACAGCGTTAGCAGACATAAAGAGATATCTTTAGGACCTCGTAAGCGGGACCAAAACTGAAATATTAATTCAAATTAAACAAGAGATAAGTAGATTAATAAAAGAAGGGCTGGGCACCTCTCAAGAGGCACAGACAGAAGAATGGAGGAACAAAAATGGAGAGAAAAATTTAATGAAGAATTGAGAAAAAACCTAGAATTCATGAAGCAAATTCAAAGAGATTATCAGGAAACTAAAGACTCCATAGAAAGCTGGCAAAACTGCTTGAAAGAAACCAAAGATAGACTATCAAAAATTGAACACAGGCTTGCAATGTGGGGTCAGGAAAGGGAAGATCTCTTAAAAATAACAAGGGAGCAGACAGTAAAGATACAAAGACTAGAAGATGACAAGAGGATCTATAACTTAAGAATAAAGTATGTGAATGAAGAAGCAGGAATCAAACCAGAGGAATTACAAAGGCTATTCACAGAAATTATTAAAGAAAATTTCCCAAGCATAGAAAAAAGAAATGATATGCAGAGGTATAAAGCATACAGAACTCCAGCCACCTACAACCCAAACAGAGCTACACGCAGACACATAATAATCAAGATCCCAGAAATTCAATATAAGAACAGAATATTAAAAGCCATCAGAGAAAAGAAATAGATCACCTATAAAGGAAAACCCATCAAAATCACAGCAGACTTCTCAACACAGACCATCAGGTCAAGAAGAGCTTGGAGTAAAGTAATTCAAGCGCTGAAGGAGAACAATCTCCAGCCCAGATTGATGTATCCTGCAAAACTCTCTCTAGAAATTAATGGAGAAAAAAGATGCTTCCATGACAAAGAGGAGCTAGGAGAAT
>PVJX010016828.1:0-39561 GCA_004027295.1 Dolichotis patagonum
GAGTCAGCATGTGCGATCCACATTGAGGCTGCACTGCCCACGTTACTTGGTATACAGATTCTGAGGTGTATATTTCACTCAATATATTGTATATATATCATGTCTCTAAATATTCTTCAAGGAACTATAAAGAAAACTACAAAAAAACTTTCACACAGCTTTATTCATAAGTGCCAAAACCTGAAAGCAGCCCAGATATCCTTCTACAGATGAGCAAATAAATACATGTTAGTTTATCCAGAAACCAACCAGCTAGCCAGAAAGAGGACTACGCAAGCCTTAAATGCTTTTTACAGAATGAAAGAAGTCATTCCAAATATATCACATTTTGGAAAAAGCATAATTATGGAGACAGTAAAAAGAACAATGATTTCCAGAGATCGGGGAAAGACGTAGGGATAAATAAGAGGTAGGGGGCAGAGAAACTGTCCTGTATGATGCTGTAACGGTGGACATATGTCATTAGATGTCTGCTCAGACCCACAGACTTCACAGTAGTAAAAGTGAGCCCAACCGTAGCTGACTCTGGCCATGCTGACATGTCACCAGCACCGGCTCATCCGCTGTGATGGGGGTCACTCTGGTGCAGAATGTCGCAGTGGGAAAGGCACACGTGAGCACATGTGGGAGAGCTCTGTACTTCCAGCTCAGTTCTGCTGGGCACCTAACACTCTAAAGTTTTCCTAATTGTTTCACAAGAAAACATGCATGAGTTAGACATGTTACAGCTGCGGACAGGAATGTGACAAGTGAAGAGCAGCTCCCTGGGGCAGCCATGTCAGCTTTCGGTGGCCCTGACAGAGACCTTCAGTAGAAAATCACAGGGGTATTGTGAAATGGGAGGGAATTGTTCAAAAAGAAAAGGAACTAGGAAGGGGAAAGGGGGAAAGCAAGAGAAATGCAAGTTCACTATATTGTTAGTGTCTCTTAGTTCATTAAAAAAGGTTTGTGCTGATATCATTTGGAGAGTTTTTTTATGCCCATATCTTGTCCTCTGAGTAACTACTTTGAAGCTGACAATATGCACTGTACTAGATATTGTTATTCCCTTATCATTTTATTATGAAATTCTGTTTTAATTTTTCCCATAAAATAAAAAAAAACACTAAAAAGAGATAAAAGAAAATGGCAGAGGGCTGGGCAGTGAACAGGAAGTGAAGAAGTGGGTACCAAAGTTCACTGGAAAGGGCAGGACGTCCTATGATGGTGACGTCAGAGTGGTCTCCTTGTGCTGCTTTTAAAAGATAAGAAAGAACTGGGGAAAGAAAGCAAAGCAACAATAATGCTGGACAACATGTAGATAGTAGGTATCCATTCTCTGCAAGCAAATAGTGAACAGATCATCTAAATCAAATATTTATCAAATTTTATCGGCCATGCTAGAATGTTAAATGGAAATAAATGAGGAGGACTCGTCTGGCCCTGTCTGCAGCCTGTGCAGTTTGGACTCAGCTGGTCTCTCTTCTAATCATCTTCTCACCTTCCTAGTTCCACCCAAAACAACAGAAATAATCTTGACTTAGAAGTGTAATTGAGTTTGCGTGGAAGGACTGCATGATATTTGAAGAACCTTTCAGCTCACCAGCACGCTATGATTTAAAGTACAGAGAATTAAGGGCTGCATCATATGACCAAAAATGAAAGCTGACCCGTGGCCTTGCTCTTCACAGCACACATCCTAACGATCGCCCCACCTGTGTCTCTCCGCGCTGGCTTCCAGTGCGGTTGGTTCCAGCAGCCCAGGCTCCCATGAGGTGTTTCTGCAGAGTGGAGACAGAGAGGAGAGCCCTGGAGCCACGCTGGGAACAGGATGGGTTGTGATGTTTGAGAGCTCACTCTGTACCTAGAAAGACTGTCCGGGAAAGGTGGTCCAGGTGTATAATGTGCTCAATTAATGAGCGAGAGCTAGCTGGGTAAAGGAAACATTCTCCTGTAGCCCAAATGATGGAAGAGGCTGTGCCCTGAGGAGAGGTTTGCTTTAGTCAGCTCTGGAAGGTGGCAGCTGGGGTTCATATCTGCAGATCAAGCATTGGGCTATCGGGGGAATAAAACCAGCCTTGTTCTCAGCCCTGGGGAGCCTGGGTCTGGTGTAATATAAAGGGAGATTTGTGCAGCCTCTGGTGTTGACTTCATTTAGCACTTGCCTGGAAACAGAGCTGGTGTTGAATGATTAAAATGGAGACAACAGTAAAAGCAGAAATAGGAGCCTGCTTCCTTAAGAAAAGCAAAGAGTGTCATGGGCTCCACTGGGAGGAAAGGGGGAGCTAAGGGTGGTTCTGAACCTCTTGTGATTATAAGAGGGAAAAGCATGCATGGCGAGGTACAGAGCAGCAATGTCTTACGAAACAGTTAAAAGGCCCAGTAAGCAAAGCGATCGTCACACACAGGGCCCAGGATTCTGACTATTTCCTCTCCACTCCAATGTTTGGTTTCCAGGGGGAAGAGCACATCACCATTGAGCAGGATTCCCTAGGAAACAAAGACGAAGATGAGGACGACCAAGACACGCACCCGAAAGGGTACACAGCCTTGCCTACCTCCTGTTTGTTTTATTTTCCATCTAATATTTAACATTTGTTATGATTTATTAGAAAATTTCACCACTCCCATTCCCAATCACCATTTTCAGAAAAATTAATGAAACTCTAGGAGGATCGATGTGGCTTGCCAATGTCCTGGGAACCCAATATCCAGATTTAAATTCACCCAGGACTCTCTTCTCATTAAAGGTGTGAATTACCAACTAATTGCTCCAGACCATATGAAAGTGGTTAATTCATCTTCTCAGTGTCAATCAATAGCAATCAATTTCTCAAAACTCCCAACGAACTGTTGCTCTTACCTTGAGGTCTTCCAAGTCCTTTCAGCCCCACGAGTTCGGGGAGCAAGATTTTTATTTTTCAGACCAGAGAAATGACCTGTCCATGAGTAGTCATCCAGACAGCACCACCAGTAACACCTCTGATTCCTAACCCCAGGTTGGCACTCTTCTCCTAACATCAAGGGGAAATACCCAACTGCTAGATGCCCCTGAATGTCTAGGAATGAGTTTCTAGAACAAAGTAAGTTAATAGTAGGAAAGCTCCTGAGAGACAGGAAAGGTCCACAGTGGGTTGCCACAGAGACTCTTCATCCAGGGTTATTTTATACAGCAAGATCCCAGCACAGGTAGCTATGAGTTAACCTAAAGTCAGCCTATAGCATTCCAAGTATCATGGCTTGTCCAGTCAGGATGTGAAGTACTTAGGGGAGTTGTATGGTGAGCATTATTAACTTTAGCTTCTCTATAACTTCTAAAGTAAAAAGAACAAAGGCAGCCCTGGAAAGAGATGGGATGGGTTGAATGCTCTGGTCTTTGCCCTGTGCAACTGATGCCCTCTCTGGGCTTACTGGACCAGGTGGTGCTAAAGCCAGTGTGGTCTCAAGCTGCTGTGTGACTTGGGGGAGGCTCCACGCCTGGCTGTCACATCTCCAGCCTCACACTCACTCCCAGCCACAAGGATGATGCAGTTCACTTCTGCACTGACCCCCTCAATCACCCAACCCCTCCTGACTGCCTATTACTGTCTATGTAACTTAGCCGCCTATAATAGTAACACTATATTTGTCCATTTTCTAAATTCTTGTTTAATCTTTTTTTTATTCTTTTATCTCTGAAAAATTTTGTTTTTATGTTTCAGAAGATGTCTCTGGAGTGGGTCAGAATTAGGGTTGGGAGGTCTTGTCACATATACATTGAAAATACACCTGTCTCCAAGCAGGGCTGAGTTCAGCCTTCTTTTTCCTTTACAGTCTCCCACAGAGAGGAGGCTGGGAAATCCCCTAAAAGTCAGACTCAGGTTTCATTTGTGTTAATGGTACTGCAATGTTCACCAGGGCATTAGGAATTGTGTAGCAGATAACCAAATGACCCAAGGGTCTCCCACCAGCTGCCTTGCTTTATGGAGTCAGATTGCTCTAATGGGTTATAAACTCCCTGCAATTAAAAAAAATATCTGATAAAGCCAGCCTACAGCAGATAGATGTACCCTATTAAATGTCAGCCTCCATCCCCACTACTTCTCCAACCAGAAGTAATGAATGCATTGTTAGCTTTTCCCAAATTAGACCACAAAAAAAAAAAAAAACCTTGGCCTTTACCGCTTTTATTCACCCAAAGTCTTTGGGGCAGTATTTATAATTCTTAGTGCACATATTCATACACACACACAGCAGTGAAAGTTTCTCACAATAGTAGCTGTCATTACATGTGTGATATATTCCAGCATTTCAGATGCAGGGCACTCTCCTGAGGCTCACCTCAGCTTCTGCGTCAACATTCATCTTCCCTCTGGTCCCAGGAGCGTCCTTCTCATGCCTCTCTAACCCCTCGAGGCATGACACACTCATTCCGAGCAGGTTAATCCAAGCCATGGCCATTTCACTTTAAAATGAGGTGAATTTCCTTTCTCTGTTTTGTATGCCTCCTAAAATGTGTGTTGTTTGCTTGCTGGTTTTACAAAGCCGAATCTAGCCTTAGCATGCTTGTTTATTTCATATTTTGAACATTTAATTCTATCTGCCTTTTTGCTTTGTGTTGCAGATGTTTGGAAAGGAAATATAATAAAATTCGTGATTTTTGTACAAAACACAAAGTCACTCTTCGGTATATCATCTGGGGCATTTTATTAGTTGGTAAGTATCAAAGAGTGATGGAAATGCCATTGTCTTTTCTTTTGGGGGTTCTTCAAGAGTTAGCTTCCTATGGAAAGAAAAAAACCCTCCTTTCCCTGAACTGCTATTGATCATCCAGAGAAATAAACTATGAAGCCCCTAAGACTCAGGTCCCAACAGGGAAATTAGATCACCCTATTTTGAGGCCATTAGTTAACTGCGAATCGCCTATTATCTTGGTCCATTTTCTGTTGCTATAACTGAATACCACAGACCACATATTGGGATAAAGAATACAGATTTATTTAGCTTACAGTTCTGGAGACTAGGAAGTCCAATGTCAAGTTGCCAGCACTGGCAAAAGCCCTTTTGCTGTGCTATATCATGGCAGTGGGCTTAAAGCAAATGTGCTACTTGGGGGCTTTCTCTTTTCTCAAATCCATTAAGGTCATAAGGGGCCAGGTGATACCTCCATCTACTCCCAACTGCTTCCCAAGAGGTCCACCTCTAAACACAATTAACATATGAATTTGGGTAAATTTTCAACACATGAACTTTTGGAGGACATATCCAGACCACAAAAACATCCCTACTCTTGGGGCTTGCCATAACCTTTGTCTTTGTAGTATGGATTTAAGGAGGTGCACTAGTTAATGCAATCTGGAAAACTTGATAATGGGCAGACACCTAATTGCATAGAATGAATACCTGATAAGAACCTAGGGCCTCATAGACCACTCGTCTTGCCTGAAGGTAGACAGATTGTTTTTACTCTCTGCAAAGCAAAGGGCTCCCGCCTATCTATGAAATGTAAATGCCCCCATCAAAACCCACGGATGGGACTCACAGACTGCTGTTCAACCCAGGCTTTTGCTGGTGCTCAGACAGCTGGAACTGGAGATAACCAAGCTCACCATCTTTCCCTGTGCCTGACCAGACAGTGCTTCAGGTCTGAAAGTATTTGAGTATGCCATGGAAACTATGAAACTCCACCACTGTATTAAAAAACAAACCAAAAAAACCACAAAAGGAGCTAAAGAGGATGTATAGCAGACAGACGTGGCTGTGAGCCAATACAACTTTATTCATGGAATACAGATACAAATAGGAAGATGTAATTGTACTTGCTACCTACTAAACAAGAAGCTAACCAGATCTAACTTGCAGGCCTTTGCTGACCTTTAAGGATAGCCACTCTTCTTCTCCTATAGTCTGTTCTTCAAAAGCAGCCACTATAGTTACCCCTGCCCCTCTTCCTTTGAGAGTCTGTGACACTTAAGAGACCATGAGTCTGTTTGATTATTCAAGTTTGGACTAAATCTGAGCTGCAAACCAGGAGAATCAGTGACTCTTTGCCAGAAGTTGCTTCAATACTTGGCCTTTCCCTGATAGTAGTCCACTTGCTGAGTCTGCAGCTGCAGGGAAATAAATAAGTAAGTACTGAGCAAGAAGTCAGTGGTCATGTACCAGAAGTCAAGAGCTCAGCAGGTCCAGTAGGGAAAACCCAGCACCCTTTCCTCCTAGCACTGAGAGTCTTGCTTTGGCAGGAGAAAGACAGAGAGGAGCCAGTGACCATCACTGCTCACCGTGAGTTCTTGTGAACCCTCCCCTGACCTGAGCCTGGTGGCACTCAGGGTCTGCCTTTGCCTCCTGGACAGGTTATCTGGCCATGGTGATTGCAGCCTGTGTGCTGAACTTCCACAGAGCCCTTCCTCTCTTCGTGATCACCGTGGCTGCCATCTTCTTTGTCGTCTGGGATCACTTGATGGCTAAATATGAAAGTCAAATCAATGAGCTCCTGTCTCCAGGCAGACAGCTTCTAGACAGTCATTGGTTCTGGATAAAGTGGTAAATGCAATGGTTTTCTTATTGCAGAGGGATGTTAGTCTTGTGCAGCACTGTTCCAAATATGTGTTCTAAAATTGCTTCCTCATCTGTGGGATATTGAAGCTAGGAGCAAGCTTTGGAATGACCCATTGTAACACCCTCATTTGACAAACAGAAAATCAAGGTTTAGACAAGACGATGACTCATTTGAAAGTTATTCCAGTGCTCCCACAAGCCACCTCCATCTCAAATGTTACTAAATGATAAAATGTTGTCCAAAAGACATCTAATAACCTACACGTGCTATATTAGAAACATCCATACATGTATGTACCAAGAGGCAATTAAGAATATAGGCTAGGACAAGGTTCTAGTCATTGCAGGGCCAGCTCTAGCTTTTTGTTCTCTCATCAGTGGAATGGCATCATGGTCAATCAGTAATGTGTCTGTCTTGCCAGAGGACAGGGCACAGCAGCACCTAATTGCAGTGCCTACTTAAAGAATAGGTCTCTAAGTAGAAAGGAAAGAGATTGCTGATAACATGACTCCAGAAAGCTTTCCTTCTCTGACACATCTTTTCTTACACAAATTATGCATATTCTATTCAAAAGAAATCACCAGAGCACCCTCTCCAAACATCCTCTTTGCTCTCTGACACCTTTCACACCCCTGCACTGCTGAAGTCTGAGTTGCAGGGCAAAAGGGACAGGTACATGACTTAATTTGGGGGCTATTTGCTATTATAGCCACAATCAAAAGTTGCTATTTCCGGTAGCATGGCTTGCTGGTGCCCAGGTGTGCTGCTCTTGTTAGTATCATCTTGTTAGTTTAAGCCTCCTTACAGTGTCCAAGTTAGCACAATAAGTAACGTCAATGCCCCTCTACCCGCTCTATCCCTTAGGGTCATATGGAGCTTGTTGATCCTGGGCATTATTTTCTGGCTGATCCTCGACACCGCCAAGTTGGGACAGCAGCAGCTGGTGTCCTTCGGTGGGCTCGTGATGTACATTCTCCTGTTATTTCTGTTTTCCAAGCACCCAACCAGAGTAAATATGAAATTGATCTTTTGAGGATATTTTTTGCCGTTCTTTTTCCCCAGGTGCAAATTGCTCAAAGTAACTGTGGAAGAACTATACCGCCCAGGGTTTGTCATACTGTGCTGTGAGGACTCAAGATGGAGAGGATGCCCTTCTTTTGGAACTTTCAAAGCACTATGTCACGTTTTATTCTCAATATTTTCCAGTTATACAACCATCAAGTTATTCTTTCCCTTTCAAAGTCTAATTTCTACTCACGTCTCCATGCCCCCATCAACACACAGAGAAAAATGGACTCATTTTGATATAGATTTTCCCAGATTGTAAATTACGTAGTATTCTACATTGGACCCTGTAGTTTATCAAAGGTTAATTTGCAGTTTGGGCCTTTTGACTCCAAAAATTTATCCTAATACAGTTTTCCCCCCATTGAGCACAATTTCATCCTCACTTTGTTAGCCTTAAACCATAAAATGGCAAGAAATCTGAGACCTAGAGGTGCTCACTAATGAATCACAGTGAAAAGCTCTGGAAGACCTCTGAGTTTAAAAAGTCAACCTAAGGAAAATCACCAATCAGAGACCAAGTTCACCTAACGTGGTCCACATTGCAGTATTTGCCCTGCTCGAGCCAGTTTCTCCATTTGCTGTGCCCTCCCTCCCAGAGTTGCTTTCAGGACATTTATTTCTCATCAAAGATGAGAGCATTTATGCTGTACTCCGTGAGTCTGCACCGAGGGCCCTGGTTCCTTTTACAATGAAACAAAGGCCCCTCAGTGAGAGAGAATTTCATTTCCTTCATTTACAAGTTGTCAGGTAACACACAGTGGGCACACGGAGAAATGATATTTCCATGTTCCAAGAGAAGTAATTATATATGTACAATATTTACAGTATGACTAGGACAGACATCCTAGCCATGGTGGTCTTGACAGGCCAGTGATGCCTCTTTGACTCTCTGTATGTCTAAGCTATTTGTCCGGACCTAGTAGTTACATAGGAAAATATAGTAAACAGGACTAACAGGGCTCCCACTAGGGTTTAGGGAGAGGGAACGCAGTCCTGAGTTTCTGAAGGTGTGGTTCTGTCAGAGAATCTCTGACCAAGCGTGGTGGCACACTCCTGTGACCCCAGCATTCTGGGACATGAGGCAGGAGAATCACAGATTCAAGCTCAGCCTGGGCAACTCAGCAATACTTTGTTTCAAAATTAAAATGAATTAATAAAAAAAGAGTTGGGGAGTGAGGATTCACTCAGTGTGATGGTCCTGAGTTAGATCCCAATTCCTAAAAAGGGAGAAAAGATTCTATGCAGCTGCCTGGGCCTCTAGTGAAGGGGAGGGGGTCCCCAGCTACACTGACAGTACTTCCAGGAAATGTGGTCCCTGCAGGTAAATGAGAGGCCAGTGCTGATTTCCTAAGGAGACAATTTCTTGATCTCTCTGTGTAGGTTTACTGGAGACCTGTCTGCTGGGGAATTGGGTTACAGTTCCTTCTTGGTCTCCTAATCCTAAGGACTAAGCCTGGATTTATTGCTTTTGATTGGCTGGGCAGACAAGTTCAGGTAAGTGGTTCAAAAGAATGCTTTACTCTTATATTATACTTCATATTTTGATGTAGTCCTTAAGATATGTCAGACTTAGCTGTATTTGCCTACAATATTTGACCCAAATTGTAATACCATAGTATGAATTACAGGAATACCTGTTTATGTCAAATATATTAATCTGTCTATGTATTACACTCACCACTGTCCCTCACCCATGTCACCCACCACATCATCCCCAGTGGCTGTTGCCTGTCACCCTGCTCAAGGCTACCACACTCCTAAGATAGTTCCTCAGAGCATCCTTTGCATCCAGTGGTAACTAGTGCCCTCCATGTCCATCTGTTCCCACACTCAGCTTATTCTTTAGTGTTCTGGAGTCTTTAGTGTCAGAAATGACAGCACATCTGTGTGCAATTATAATTCAAAAATACACTTCCATGCCAGGCATTCACGGGGTGAAGCTGAGGATACATTAGGGACCCTTATACTCTGCAAGATCTAGTGTGCCTATAGCTTGTGACCCCCCACACCTCAATGGCTATAATAATCTCTTTTCTTCTCTTGAGTTCAGACTTTCCTGGGATACACTGATGCTGGTGCTGTCTTTGTCTTTGGTGAGAAATACACAGACCACTTCTTTGCATTTAAGGTAAATCCTGAATCTTTTTCTACATAGTCATTGCCTTTTCACTAGCTTCTTAGTCTTTGTAGATGTTCAGACTGAATCCAGCACATCAAAACCCAAGTAATATGCTTTCTGCACTTATTGTAGGCACCATCTTTTCACTTAAAATGTTATCTGAAATTGGTGGACTGAACATGTCATACTGTGTGACTCTTATGTAGTATTAAGGAAAATGTCTAGAGAAGGTCAGGACTTGTCACATATTTGGAGGGAAATGAGGATGTGGCATTGCCAGAAATATGTAAAAAAAAAAAATCCTGTGAGTAGCAGTATCTGGGCACTATTTTCAGGAAAACAATAACCCTAGAAGATGGGTTGACTTGTTTGCATTTTTGATTGACACATAGCAATTGCCCCATTCGTGGGGTATAGTGTGACCTTTAAGTGCATGTGTGTAGTGTGCCGTGGTGAGGTCTGGGTCAGAGCTTTTTCCAACCCTGATGCTTCAAGAGGGTGATAACTGAGTCATGTCAGAGGTCAAGTGTTCGTAGCATGACCTAGAAATATGCTCATCTCATGAACCGAACTCAGCACTGGAGAAAACAAAGTTGCAAAGAAGGAGTAGGTCGGCTAGCGAACTGCACAGCCTCTCCTCACCTGCCATCTCTCCTGCCCCGGCAGAGGGCTCTGCCTTTCCCACCGTTAAAGCTAATAACCTTCCAGTGAGTGCGCTCTGAATACTGGCACAAAATAACTTTTAGTACACATTATGAATAGATTTTCCAAAATTAGACTGTGTACAAATTGTGCTGGTCTGTGGCCATCCTCAGGGGAGCGGTGGGGAAGGAGTGAGGCAGGGAGGGGCCAAGCAGGAGCCTCCTGAAGTTCTAGGCATTCTATGAAGCTGGAAACTGCTCCCCACAGGAACACAGGCTGCAGGGAAGACCCCAGAGAGCATCAGAAGGAGTTATTGGCTTAGTTCTCCTTAGTCCTGGAGAACTAAGCTAGTCTCCAGGATGTCATCAGTTTTTGGTGATTCAGAAGCCTGTGGGTGATTCCTAGTACAAAAAAAGGTCTATGGGTGAAATAATTTTTAAGAACTAAAAAGTAAATGCTTACTCTGGGGGAGCACCGTGTGTCAGCATCCACTGTACGTCCAGGGTGCATAGCTACTGCAATCGTGCAAAGGGGCTCACAGCCAATCCTGACCCAGGATGCTCTGCCAATTATGGCAGTGGTGATGGCCACGTCTTTTTAACACTGGGACATTAAGAATATTCACCCATGGCCTTTAATTTGTTGATTGGACATTACAAAACCATACAAAACCACTTTCCTTCTCTGAGTAAGAAAGGTGCATCATGGAAGAGAAAACCAAAAATGTCAAGTTTTCTCTGAAATGCACTTGTCTGTTTTCTGTAGCTATAGCAAAATATCTAGGGTTGGATAATTTATAAATTTATGTAGCTCACAGCTCTGAGGCTGAGAAGTCTGGCTTCAGGTGCTGGCATTGGTGAGGGTCCTCCTGCTGCATGGGACCTGGCGGAGGGCCTCCCAAGGGAGGCAGAGAAGCCTGGCTCAGGTCTGTGTTCCTCTTCCAGTAAACCCACTGTGCCCCAGCAGGTCCCCACCCTAATGATCTTGTCTCATCCTGACTGCTCCCCAAACACGCTGCTCCAAATGCCACAGTGTATTTACTTGGAGACACACATGGACTTTTGGGGGATACACTGCAATAGGCCTGTCCAGAAGAAGTCAGGGTAAGAAATGATAGAGCAGAAAGCAGCCTGGTTAAAGTGTTGTACTGTTTAAGAATTTCCAGGATTGTTATGATGTTTCTGTCAGAGAAAAGGAGACAGAGAGGAGACCTCACAGGAAACCTATGATATCATGAGGGTCAGCATTGTTCTTGCTCACTTTTGCCCTGCTGCCCACCCCTAGATCCTGCCCATTGTGGTTTTCTTCAGCACTGTGATGTCCATGCTATACTTCCTGGGATTAATGCAGTGGCTCATTAGAAAGGTACTGGGGCTGGGAGGTACTGGGATTGGGAGGTACTGGGATTGGGAGGTACTAGGATTGGGAGGTACTGAGATTGAGAAGTACTGTGGCTGGGAGGTACTGGGTGACAGGGGTAGGCTGATTACTTCAGGTACAAAGTCTGAGATAGTTTTTATCCAGGCATTTCCAAGGTGACTTTCACTTTCTCCAAAGATTCATGTCCATATCCACTCAAGTTATCAGATTCAAACTCAAGTATCCACTAAGGGACTTCTAAATGGGCTTTGATTTGCACGCCCTGGATATCCCCATGAAACCACAGCAGCTACTTCTTTAGCCAGGAATTAAGATACAATAGCCACCAAGGGATGACAGTGTTGTCCCTTCCTCCTGGTTATCCATGCTGTGCCTGCCCCAGTGATGTGGGTCTCCAGGAGGGCACAAAGGTAGATGCTCCTGATCTAGGAGTTCTAGAGAAGTCAGAGCAAGAAGTTTTATCTCACTGTACAGGAAGCTTTCTAGGCACACAATTGTGAAGAGGAAGATGGAGAAGGAAAAGGAAGGGGAGGCAGAGGAGAAGGAGAAGGGGAAGAAGACAAGGAGAAGGAAAGGAGAAGGAGAAGAAGAAGGAGAAGGAGGAGGAGAGGGTGGAGGAGAGAAGGAGAAAGGGGGGAGAAGGACAAGAAAAGGAGGAAGAGAAGGAGGAGGAGAAAGAGAAAGGAAGGAGGATAGGGAGAGGAGGAGGAGGAGGAGGAAGGGAAAGAGTAGAAGAAGGAGGGGATGGAGAAGGAGAAGGGGAAGGAGGAAGAGAGGAGAGTTGTTAATCATCTTACTCCTGCTTTCCCAGTGACTAAGCCCTAAACTCACATTCGATCAGAAAACTGGGGAACATGGAAGGTAATCTGGCTGCACTTGAGAGCAGAGTGTGCATGCAGGGCTTGGGGGTCAGCCACAGCCCTCCTTTGATCTCTGTAAAGTAATCAAAATGTATACCCAGCAAGAGAAAAGAGAAAAGAGAACCAGAATGCCAGCAGAAAGCAGAATGAGAGTCAGAGCTCCAGGGTTCATAATTTTCTGATTGTTGGTTTAAACATTTCAAAAGCATTCACAGGGACTCAGACTTTCCACTCAAACAGGAGCACTTGACCAGCCCGCTGTCCAGTCTCCTCCTCACGTTCTGGACTAGAATGCCTGTGCCAGTGAGGGCGGCTGAGGGTGGCTTTCCGTCTACAGTCACACCTCTGTTCAAGTGCATCTCATTCTACAAGAGTTACACCTCCATTAGCACCACCGCTAACTCACTAGGAATTGCTGGCGGTCTCTGCGTCTCACTCCAGTTTCCTGAGGTTTATCCCCGCTTGAAGTTTGTGGCAGTGTGCATATAGTTCCTCACTAACTTTGCCCTATCTTCCTCTTAGGTTGGATGGACAATGCTAGTTACTATGGGATCATCTCCTATTGAGTCTGTAGTTGCTGCTGGCAATATATTTGTTGGACAAGTAAGTTATAACAGCAAATACTGGAACAAAGCAAAACACCTGCAAAATGGGATACTCTCTTTACGTACAAAACACAGACCGAGGAAATATCACGGCACTCTTTTCTTTCAGTATGGAGAAATGGTATAAAATAAGGAAACCCTAGACTAGACAGTGTCCAGATTCTGAGAGGAATCTGAGAGATCTGTTCAAGAGTCTGAGGGCACCAGTGTAGAACTGCATCCTTGAAAGAAGAAGTCAAAAAGGAGAATTGAGTCATTTTATTAAATCTCACGGTTTCTCACATGTAAATTCTCAACAGATCTTTTCTGACCGTATTGAATTACTGAGGTCACTGGTCAACTCTTCAGAAATGAGTAGCTCTTCTCTCCCAGAAGAATTTCAGTCTTGAAGCTGCTAACATGAAACAGCCACTTTCAAGTACACTGCAGGGCCAATAGTGTGTCTTTGCTGACCCTGAGGTTTCTTTCTCTCCTCAAGATGAACTTTCAGGCTACAATTTTTACCTCCCTGGTCCATTCATGTGGACAGACGCTCTTTCGTCTGAAGTCCATGTGAGAGTAAGGAGCTACTCATCACTCAGGACACACGGCTTCAGGAAGACTGGAATTGTGCATCCTCGAAGCCAAGTGCAAATACTCCCCATGGAAATGGGACTAGAAGCAAAAACCAAGTCACGAAGAAAAATGCTGGCTGTAAACTCCAGTTATAACTGCTCCAGGCAGTCTGCTCCTCCTTGCTAAGCCCAGCTTACCAGCCTGAAGTTGCCCCTAGTAGGGCACTTGAAGGGGGATATACTTCTTCTCTAAGAGCTGAAATTATAATAATTACAGTTACAAAATCTCTGAGGACTAATTACGGCACCATCTCGAGTTGATTGCTACTACCTGCAGGGAAAAAACGCTCAAGTACTGGCTTCCTATTTAATCTATAAACTAAGGCTCAACACAGTCAACCTCACAGAACAATTAGAAATAATGAGGAAAAAATTGTAAAATTGCGCACATGCTTCTGTGGTGCTCAGTCTGACACTTAATATGCTGCAAGGACAGTTAATATTGATGGAGACCCACACCGCAGGCTGCCTGTCCTCCTAATGAGATTTAAGCCTCTACAGATACACTCTGAGCAGTTCCTTTTCACCCATCAAGAAAGGGCTCTGATTCTCAATGATGAAAGGGCCTGTGGGTACCCATCAGTATTACCGCTGGTGTTTTGTTACGTACTTACACTTTTATTCTGTGAGGTCTCAGAAAACAGGTTAAGAGTCTGTGAAGAAGAAGTTGGGAGATGAAAAGTAGTCACAGTAGCCTAGAAGCCCCCAGCCTGCAGACCAAGCCAGTGGGCAGTCACTTGGCCAACCTTTAGAAAAATGCACGAAGTCCTTCTAGGGCCCTACCCCTTGCAAGGTGGAAGCCCTAGAGAACAAGCCTCATAATTTGCATGATTTTCCCATGACCATATATGCACACTCACCTAGAATCCAGATGACCCAGATGTGCAGGGTACATGTTCTCAAGCCAGAGCTTCATCTGGAAGGCGCATTAAATGTAAATTGCTGCCCTCCCCTCTTCTGATCCAGGAAGTCAGAGAACATGCATGTATAACAAATGCTTACATGATGAAGATAGAGCCAATCTGAGATTCTCTCCTAGCAATATGGCTTTGGGCAAAGAACTGTTTGGTAAACCTAAAAGGTAACATGTAATCCTCTCTCCTTCTCTGCTCCAGACAGAGTCTCCTCTGCTGGTCCGACCGTATTTACCACACGTCACCCGATCAGAGCTCCATGCCATTATGACAGCTGGCTTCGCTACGATTGCTGGAAGTGTCTTGGGAGCATACATTTCTTTTGGGGTAAGAGTCTTGGGAATGAACTTATACAAAATTCAGTTTCTTTCTCCTTCCTGCCTGCCTTCTTTCCTTCCTTCCTGTTTCCTACTGCTGGTGGAAAAGGAGGCCAATGGCAAAAATTGGTTACAACTGCACTGACATTTGAATGCAGTGACCCCAACCATGTTAGGAGCTTCACTTTCATGTTGCTGCCACCTCAATGTGAATTATCTCCAACCACAGCAAGATGAACTTGTAAATGGAGTTTACTTTGTCTGAAGTTAAATCTGTGGAAGAAAAAGAACTATTACTCACATTCATAAAGATGATCTAAGTCAGGGGTCAGCAAACCATGGCCATGCACCATGGCATCCAGATTAACCTCTGTCTTTGTAAATAAAGTTTTATTGGAAGCCAACCATCCCTACCCATTCATCTTGGGGGGTTTTCATACTATAGAGTTGAGTAGCTGTAGGCCGCAATCCACAACTCTTCACTCTCCGACCCTTTGCAGAAAAGAATTTGGCAGCCCCTGATCTAGAGCAGTGATCTCCGTTATTGCATATCAGAATCCCTGGGAATTTTCAAAGACCCTAAATCCCAGGCCACACTCAGAGAGTAATTAAACCAGGATTGTGCTAAGACTGAAGCCAGCACTAATTTTAAAAACTCCTCAGATTCTGATGCAGAGCCAAGTTGGAGGGTTGGTGATCTCTAGTGTAGGGCAGGAGGATGCTCATATAGGGTATCCCACGCCTGAAGCTCAGTACGGTAATGGATCCCCACACAGAAATTTCATAATACAGTCAACATTATGTGATTCTGGTAATGAGAATTTTTTACAAGATCAAGTGGGCTTCATTTCAGGTCTTCATCATGACCTAGAAAAGTCAGTTAGCAGGGAAAGATGAAAGAATCAAAGGATACGGTGGGAATAAGCTGTACTCCTGGATCCAGATCATTCCCTCTGCTCCTACTACAGGAACAGTGCCTTCAAAATTGTGCTAGGTGTTACTGGAAGGGAAATGCAGGCAAGGGCCTTGGAGTCCCACAGCTGCAGAGAAAAAGATCCAGAGACAGTGTGAGTAAGTGGAGCAGGAAGGGGAAACAGAAACAGTTCCAGATCACAGGGATCCAGGCAAATGGTTACTGTGTAAAGAAACAGAGGATCTCAGGAGACCAAAAGGTGGAGAGGGCTGTCCCCTATTGCCTCCCAGGGTCAGAAGTCCTTCCTCCGCAGCTATTGCACCCAGATATTGCTGATCTCATTTGATATAGTGAAATCCAGGCTTTGGAGGCTATTTGGGCATTCAGACTACAGCACTGAGGTTGAGGAATCTTTGCACGTTGTTATAGTGCAGCAGGATTAATTATCCGCTGAAAGGATCAGATTTTGATTTTGTACTTTTCCCCACATTGGCCACATTGGATGTGGCCAATTAACATGAATGCCTCCCTTCTGATTCTCAGGGAGATGTCAGGACTTGGCTCACTGAGGAAGGTTGCTCTGTGGAATAGAATCAAATCCTTCCCAAATGATAAGGAAAGCAGGAAAAGTGGAAACAAAGTTTTTGTAATTAAAGAGGGGAAGAAGGGTTGAAGGGAGGGTAGGAGAATGGGGAAAAAATAATCAAGCTATTCACGTACATGTACAAATTCCCTATAATGAATGTGATCATTATATATCCCTAAATGTACCAATAAACTCAATTAATAAAAAAGAAAGAATCAAAAGCTTCCCTCCTCTCCCCACGTAAAGCTTTTGGAGTATCCCTGTGAACACAGAGAAGAGCTAGTCCTGTTGCTTCCATCTTCTGCCACCACAGGTGTCATCCACCCATCTGTTAACAGCGTCAGTCATGTCGGCACCCGCATCCCTGGCTGTTGCTAAACTCTTCTGGCCTGAGACAGAGAAACCTAAAGTAACTCTTAAGAGCGCCATGAAGATGGAAAACGGGTAAGTCAGACTCTGCTCAATGATGACTACACAAGCGAGGGTCACAACTAGATGGAGTCTGACTTAAAAGCACAGCAAAAATTTGATAATAAGAAAGCACAATGCATTTGGAATTAAACTGAATTTCCAGGTGATTTTTAGACTTTACCAAAACATCCTGTTTTAACACTATAGTGATTCAGGGGAAAGAAACTCCCAGCCTACTAGATATCTGGTATGAGTTTCATATTCTCTAAAATTGAAGAATGAATTCTAGAAACAATGAGGTGAAGCACAGAATATATTTACTGGGGAAAGTAACCTTCTGTCTGAGAGAGACAGAAGGGGTGCTGAGCGGGTTGCCAAGGACCCCGCCTTTTCTAGGGATTTTTATCGAGCAAAACCAAGAGGTGAGATGAGTCCAAGGTGGGAAAAAATGAGAAATCATAAGGTGGGCATAAGCTGGGACAAACTATGGTCAATCAATAAACTTATGAACATAGTTGCTCAGGTAGTATTGATTAAATCAGGAACAAATGGGGAAGCGAGTCACATAGCAAGCAGGCATGAAACAATAAGGGCTCTTCCTGTAGGGAGGTGAGTCAGTGGCTCTTTCTGGCTTCCTCAAAGTGATGGATATCTATTTAGAATATCAGTCCCTGATGTTTATCCTTAGAGAGTATGTGGTTGCATTTGTTTTACCTTTTGTCTTGAGGTCTGGCCCACAGCAGAGGTGTCTGTCTCTCCCACAGTTGCATATATCGTCTTCTGCACTAGCTTGTTCAAAGGCTTAGACTTCTCTGCCTGCCTAAAATATTTCTATCTGGCTTAGCTGTCTATAACATTAGGAAAACCTTTCTAAATACTCGGATGTTAATATATTTTCTTCACTGTTCCTTTTAAAGATACATTGAGCCTTGGTTTAAGGATTGAAAAACTGTAGGATAACCATTTCTGGAGGTCTCTCATATGATAAGAAATAGTGGCACACACCTGTAATCCCAGCACTTGGGATCTGAGGCAGAAGGATCCCCATGAGGTCAGCCTGGACTGTGAACTGGGCTCGGTGCCAGCCTGACATTTACAGTGAGAGCCTGTCTCAAAATGTCAAGAAACAAACAAAAAAACTAAAGAAAGAAAAAATGGGAAGGGAATCTGAGAATGAAGGAAGATAAGAGAATGGGGAGAGGGAGAGGAGATAAAAATGCTTGGGACCCTATAGATATATGCTAATCCTCCAAGATGAATGTCATTACAATGTATCACAAACACAAAAACAAATATATTATGTGTCACAAATTTAGTAAAAACAGAAAAAAGAAAGCTAGTTGAAAGAAGTAAGGGTGAAAGAGACTAAGGGATTTAAGTTATTAGAAGTATTTTGTTAAATAACACAATTCATCAACCAACATCTGAAATTCATCCCTTATTCATATGAAAACAGTCATAACAATGAGTGAAGAAGCAAATCACCAAACAATGCAAATAAAGCCTGAACACCACTAATCAAAAAATCTAAAATCCACATGCTTCAAAATTCCAAAAGTTTTTGAGCATTGACATGACACTGGAAGTAGAAAATTCCACACTATTAGACTTTGTTTCACATCTGAAATTATTTGAAATGTTGAACAAAGTTACTTTAAGGCCATGTGTATGAGGTACGTAGGAAACCCAAATTAATTTTGTGTTTAAGTTTACAGCTTACCGTGAGATAGCTATAAATTTCCCAAAATCCAAAATCTGAAATGTTTCTGACCTCAAGCTTTCAGACAAAGGATACCCTAGCTGTAGAATGATTCCAGTGTAAAGTTAGCCATCATGTAAGATGATACAATGTATTGCTTAGGGAAACAGATATATAGGAAAATTATACAGGGAATAATAAACAGATTTTCGAGAAGCAGTTACCTTGGGGACTAGAGACGCGGAGAGGAGCTCGGAATGGCACAGAGGGACTTGCAGGTGATGTGATGTTTCATTTCTTAAATAAAGTGATGGAAATAAAGCTTTTCTTGAACCAATGGGTTTATACTATGAATATTTATAAATGTTCCCTGATAGCTCCTTTTAATACATAATTTGTGCACCTCTAATATTTTATCATGTGCCCCAAATTTCAAAGGTGGTATTGGGGCTGGAAGGAGTGGCATGTGTGAGGACCCTGGCTCAATCTCCAGTACCACCAGAAATAATAATAATAACCAGTTAGATGCTCCGTGCCCACCATCTATAATCAGTAAGTCTAAGCCCTGCAGATTTCCCAGGATTTGCTTGAGCATTTTGACCGAGGCCTGGGCCTGAGCTTTGCCCTTCACCCAAATGAGCTCTGCTCATGCCACTGCTGTACTTGTGTCCACTCACCGGCAACTCCCTGGTAATTCTGGAATTGCTGTCATTTGATGAAGTGATTCGAGGAACCTCCTAGAAGCTGCAACACAGGGAGCCTCCTCCTCAATCCCTCTGGTGGCGAACATCGCTGCGAATCTCATCGCCTTCCTGGCCCTTCTGTCCTTTGTGAATTCAGCACTGTCCTGGCTTGGAAACATGTTTGACTACCCACAGCTGAGTTTTGAGGTAGAGTTCTCTCCGGCATCTTCCCTTTGTTTTGTTTCTGCCTGTCAGTTCACAGTAACTCCCAACGTGCAAGCTCCTGGGCTCCCCCCAGCACCCCCCCTTCTCTGTCTCCTCTCTTTCTCCTTCTCCCAAAGAGACACCCTCTCCTGATCCCTTCCTTAGGAATACAGACAACTGCACGTGACCCAGTTCTGGCCTTGGCTTCTGTCTTAGTCAGTTTGTTGTTACTATAACAGAACAACTGACTGGACACCAAAAATGTTAAAAAGAAGTTGATTTGACTCACAGTTGTGGTGGCAAGGAGTTCACTCCAGGTGGCATCTGCCTGCCTCCTCTCAGAGGCTGTGCTGCTGCACACACGTGGAAAAGGAGAGCAGGCAAGCAAGCGACACCTAGAGCGGGCTAGGACATAGGGGCTGACCACTTCATGACCACCTAATGTCTCAGAGCTAATCCATTCCAGAGAGAGCTGGTCCGGTCTCCTGAGAAGGACCTTGATCCTCTCAGCATCATTACCCTGGGGACTGAGACTTGGAATGAGTTTGGTGAAGGCAAACCTTATTCAGATCACACCAACTCCTGGTAGATAATGGTGGGCAACTGAATGTGAAGTGATTTCTTCTTCCAAAAAGAAACAGAGGTGACAGAAACAACCTTGTCTCTGAGGATGTTGAAGAAGAAGTGGAAACAAATCACTGTTCTAACAAGATATTTCCTTGTGGTTTTTGTAGCTGATATGCTCCTACATTTTCATGCCCTTTTCCTTCATGATGGGAGTGGACTGGCAAGATAGCTTTATGGTTGCCAAGCTGATAGGTTATAAGACATTCTTCAATGAATTTGTGGCTTATGAGCACCTCTCCAAACTGATCAGTTTGAGGAAAGAGGCTGGACCCAAATTTGTGAACGGGGTGCAGCAATATATGTCGGTGAGTAAATTATTCTGGTTTTTCAGTACACTTCTTCATTGTGTTTGTGGAATCAGTAAGTCAACAACTATTTATTAAATGTGATGTGCATTTGAATCAACATGCAATGCGATGGATATTATAGCCACAGCACTAAACAAGTCATGGGGCTCTATGCTAGTCAACTTTGCACTACTGTGACAAAATGCCTGAGATAATCAACTTATAAAAAGGAAAGGATAATTTTGATTCATGGTTTAAAAGGTTTCGATCCATGGGCCATTGCCCCATTGCTTTGGGGATTGTGGTGAAGCCATGCATCACAGCAAAAGCACATAGTAGAGGAGGCCTATTCACCCCATGGTGGCAGAAAAGCAAAGAAGAAGGGTGTGGGTCCCAACGTCCTCTGCAAGGGCATACCCGTTGGGCCCAGACATTCTCCCATAGGACCTACCCCAAAAGGTTCACCTCCCCCCAGAAGCATTACAGGCCTGGGGGGTCAAGCCTTGACATGCATGTCATTGGGAACATTCAGGCTCCGCACTGTAGTAGACCCTGTCTTCATGGAGTTGGTAGTGTGACAATCATGAAGGTCTTTGTCTTGCAGTTGAAGGGATTGTTATGAGCTCTGAAAAGCTGCATAAATGCAATATAATGCCTGGCATTCTCAAGAGATAGTAAGGCACTATTAGTCAGTTTGCCCATTGCTGAACACAACACCTGACACCCAGAACTTTAAGGAAGACAAGCTTAATGTGGCTCCCAGTTTCAGGGGGTTCAGCCCACAGTTGGCAGGTTTCCAAGTAGGAATATCATGCCAGAGGGACACAGTAGGGAAAAGATGCTTCCTTCCATGCAGCTGGGAAGCAGACAATTGCCAGAGAGGAAGGGGTGAGGGATCTGACATAGACCCCATAGCCACACCTCTGTGACCCACCTGGACATACTCAGAAGTATGCTTACCAATACCCCACACAGACCCCACGGCCTCCATGCTCACCACCATGGACACTACCACTACCATCCAAGAAGATGTGAGAACTGAAAAACTCAGGTCTGTGATCTGAACACGTTGAGTCAAGCACCCTATAATCAGGTCACAGCTCCAGAACAGTGGTCTGCAGGGAGATGCTCATGTCTCTCCGGCCTCTGAAGAGATGAGGAACTCAGCCGAGGCCATTTGTGCAGCCAAATCTGCAACTTCTTTCTCCCTGAAGAGCGGAATTGTCATGTATGAAAACTCTAATGGAATTGTGAACATTTCTCACCACCACCACTCATTGGAATGACTTATTTGAAGCTATTGTCCTAAGCATGTACTAAGTTTTAAGAAGAAAGCAGACAAAAAGCCTCCCACCCACATGTTGAGCTTGCTCACCCCAAACATCACCACCTCCCCTTGCTCCTCAAAGACCAGACATGCAGATTTCCTTCATTGGTTCAGGTGTCTCACAGGCAACTTCAGGAGAGGACTGATTTCTGCTGTGAAGTCAGGAATATTTTCACCCTCAAGTTGGTAGGCACAGGGCTCCAGGTCTCCTGCCTTTCACACGTCCATTTCTCAAGTAACCTCATGGTGACACTCAGCCAAGCGGCTGCATTGTTTGGATGCCACCTAAGTCGGTTCGTTTCCCTGCCAAAAGAAAACAATAGGCTAAGTTAGGTGAAATCTTCTCTATTCTCCCCTGCCAGTTGCCAGCAGAGAAAATAGCCCTGGTAATAAGCCAAGAGAGCTGCAGTTCTCTGGCAAGCCTGGGCAGTTCTGTGGAAGGGTTAAGAAGGTAGAGCTGATTTATGTTTGGGGGTGAGCCCAGCCAATGGCAGGTGACAGAGCACGTGTGGGGACATGAACTCAATGGTCCCACTGTTGCTAAGTTATTGTCTTCCTCCAAATTCCTGATCTACAACGAGCAAGATGGGGAAGAGTCATAGCGATCTCTGCCACCAACTAATGAGTGATGGGATGTGTGCCAACATTATCCCAGGACACATCCACCACAAGACTGAAGCTCACCTTGTGGGTGCAACAGACAAAACCCCAGTGACATTCTTGAACTATGTCCATTGCTTAAGCCCCTCTAAGGGAAGAGATCAGAATGTACCTTAGCACCCACATACAATGAACCCTTTATTGCTATGTTATTTTTCTTTCTTTAACATAATACCTTGCACATTTACATACCATGTAACACAGATAATGCACGCCATAATATAAGTCAAAATGTGCAAAAGGAAGCCAGGCATGGTGGTGCACGCCTGTAGGCCTAGCCCTTGAGAGGCTGAGGCAGAGGATCATCACAAATTCAAGGTCAGCCTGGGCTACATAGTGAATTCAAGGCCAGCCTGGGATACACAGCAAGACTGTCTCAAAAAAACAAAAAACACAAGAAGTATAGAGGAAAAGCGAGCCATGCTCCCTATTTCTCTGCCACCCAGAACCTCTGCTCCAGCATATTTAACCTTGCTCTTTGCACTCAATAGCATGCACTGGACACTCTTCCGTACCGCCTATGGTGTAACACTACTGCATAGCATACCAGTTTGTCCTGCTGTGCTGCTCCTCACTGAGGAACACTGTTGGCCGCTTTGCTACTGAAGCAGTTCTGCAGTGGTCATTCTTGCATGTGTATCATCTTTGCTTACATACAGGACAAACTACTGAGCATATCATTAGTATTTCCCTAGTGCAGTGCATCTTTCCATCACATGATCTTTCACCTTAACAGGCCCAGACCTGCCAGCCTCCCTCTTCTCTTCTATTAAAAACACACATGGCCATGTGCATGTGCCTCCCTAGGTCCCCAAATAGAAAAAGAGGAACCGCAAGCCCGTTCACCATCTCTCTGCCCCCACATCTCTAATAAGTATGCCTGTGAAGCCAAGTGAACTAAATGGAAAGCACTAGATGGAAGAAGGACATGATGGGCTTTTCCAAGAAGAGCAGAATGCACCCATACTCAATTTTTTCCTGCCTGCTATATGCATGTCTTATGAAAACAATGACAAGGGACTTCTCGGAAGCTGTGAGAGGGAAGAGAACCTTAAAATCAACAAAAAGCTTACCACACCACTTGAGTCTTGAATGTGCGCTTTCAAAAATCCAGTAAGCACAAGGGAAAAAAGTACAACAGTACTCTAATGTAGTGTTTAGTTTGTTCTTTAAACCAAATTATAGATCTTTCAGGAGATTAGAAAAGAAAATGATTGCCCCCAACATGGGGCAACTTTGCCAGATTGGGCATACCTTGGATGACCAACAGCTCTGTGTCTGCAGAGCCCCTGGAGTCAGTCCCTCTATCTGAGAAAGGTTGACTTCACCCAGGCAGCACTTCGTGACAGTTGGAATAGAACCCATGGTCCTTGTGCACAGGTCCACAAACCCATCTTGCATCTCCCACTGTCTTGTCAAAGAACTTCCATTCCCACACTTCCAGATGACATCCTGACACTCCCAGGGCTGAGCAGAGCTGGGGAACAAGCTAAGCATACACCAAAGCCAAAGCGTAAAGGAACCCTTGTGCCAGGGAACCTGCTTCTTACTAACAAATTCCTTAATTTCATAGTCAACAGCTCCTGCACCCCGAAGACCCAGTGCCAGGCAACCGATGGTCTTCCTTTCACTCTAGATTCCTTTTGCCTATTCTAATCAATATACTTATTAGCATTCATGTTGTTATATGCGCTATTTTCCTTTCTCTTGCAGTTTATGGATCACCACTAATAGTTTATCACTTTCCTATTGAAGTTGTTTTAAGTGTGGTGTTATTATGAGTAAAGTTGCCGTGATATTCATGCAGTCTCTTCACGGGTGTGTGCTTTTATTTCTCATAGGAAAATCGTAGGGGTCACACAAGCAGTGTGTATTAACGTGATAAGGATCCGCCACACTCTCAAAAACAGGCTGTGCCATGTAACATTCTATCAGCAGCACATGCGTTCCAATCGCTAGTGTTGAGAGTCTTTTTCTAAACTCGGTAGTAGCTCATTCTGTTTTTAATTTGTATTTTCCCTGAGGACTAGATGTTTACTATCTTTTCATGTGTTTCTTGGCCATTTACCTGTCTGTTGTGAAGTAGCCAAGCCTCTCGATCCATTTTTCCTTGAATATTTGTCTACTTGTTTAGTTATATGAGTTCTTCATGCATTCTTAATGAGTTCTTTGTCAAGCAAACATAATGCAAATATTTTCAGGATCAATTTTGTATCTCCAGCAACTAGTACTGAGCCTGGCACACTATGCAGGTTGCCAGGTCATATGGAATGTTAGCAATTGTTAGCCAGCACAAAGTAGCATTTCTAGAAGCCAACACTTTCAATTCTATGTGCCTTGTAACAACCAAACAGCCTCAGCTGCTTTTAAGTTTATATTTCACTCATATTACATATTCGGAACAGTTGATTTTGGCCATAATCCCTATGGTATGCTCAGTTCCAGGGCCCCTGCTAAAGGAGCAGCTCTGTGTGAGGCATGCTGTTCTTAGAGAGGGAAAAGGAAATTATAAGCAATGTTATGGCTCTGAAAACTTGTGCCAGGAAATGACATCCTTCACTTCCACTGGCCAGAGCAAGTCCTGTGGCAATGCAATGTCAGTGACCACAGATGCATTGTCTTGTCATAGGGAAGGACTTTTTTTTTTTTGTACCGGGGATTGAACTCACGACCTCACACTTGCCAGGCAGCCACTGAGCTAAATCCCCAGCCCTAAAGGGAAGGACATTTTAAAGCTCATGGAATTCCATGGACCCTGTAGTGAGTCTCTCAAGCCAGCCAGCCCCTTGTCAGCCTTGCTTAAAATTTCAGGGCAGGAGGTAAAAAGAGTTCAGGAACAATGGTCAGTGGTATTAGGCAGAACTTTTGTCAGTATTGATTCTGTAGTCACAATGTGAAGCCCAGCTGGGATACCAGATTTCTTAGGCTAAGGCAGTTTGTTCACATCAGTGTTTATGCTTGCTTACAGATTCGTTCTGAGACAATCGCCACTTACGCCCTCTGTGGTTTTGCCAATTTTGGATCCCTAGGAATAGTGATCGGCGGACTCAGTAAGTGAAAGTATATTTTTTACCAATGGATGTGATGTAAACATATTTTTGATCTCCATCTTGCTGTGTAACATTACTCATGTCAGAGGGAAAGTGACCCATTAAGAGCAGTAAATGCTCAGCTGTGTTTTCTTACCCACACTCTGCTCTGTAGTTTTCCTGTGAATACCTAAGCCAACCTCAGGAAAGATTTTCTCCAATGTATGGGTGCTTCTGCCACCCCAAGGCTCAATGCCAGTGGATTATAGCGGCCACCCAAGAAGGGTTCCCAGGGCCGATGGAAGTTCAACAGGAAGAGCTGTGATTGCAGTGCTGCCTGCCTTGCATGCAGACAGCGACAGCTGGGCTGCCCATCATCTCCCCAGGTGACCCCACCTTCAGCCCGTTTGTCTGCCATGCTCACCATGCTTGTGAGCCCTTTGGATGGCGCTTAGGACTGACTCGTTTCTTTCCAGTGGGCCTAGGACTCCAGGCCCAGGACAATTTTCAGAGACAACAAATTGGGGTTTCTAATCAGTAACCTCAACATTAATCTCAAATACCTCTCTTCATGTTATGCAGCATCCATGGCTCCTTCCAGAAAGCGTGACATCGCCTCCGGGGCCATCCGAGCTCTGATCGCAGGGACTGCGGCCTGCTTCATGACAGCCTGTGTCGCAGGTGTGGCATCCTGTCCTTGGTGTCCCAAGGCCTACAGGACAGCAGCTTTGGGGAGGCAGGGTCTCCAGCATGTATGGCAGCATCTGCTGCTGCAGAAAGCTGAGAGTCAGTGCTGTCTCAAGTGTAAGCAAAGCTAAATGTGTGAAAGAGTGTGGAGAAGCTAAGGAGAGAAGGAGAATTCCATAGCTTTACTGACTATGAAAAGACAGTGACTGGCACTCTGTCCCACTTCTAGGCTTACTCTCCAGCACCCCTATGGATATCAACTGCCGTCACATCCTAGAGGATGCCTTCAACTCCACATTACCTAGCAACACAACCGGAGTGGTATCTTGTTGCCAAAGCCTACTGCATAGGTATTGTATTCTCGATTATAACTTTTTGTACTCTCTTATCAATAACCACATCTGACCAAAAGACCCCTTAATTTACTTTTATAACTTTATAATTCTTACTTTAATGTGAGAACTTACACAGAAACTGTTTCTGCTTTGATTTCTCTTGGGTAAGACTAGAAACTAAAATACTCAATAGCACTGCTTAGGGATTTAGTATTACCCAGCCATGCATTAAGCACTTGGTGTGACTTAGCACACTTACACCTTGCAATCTCTGCAAATGCTAAGCACTACACATTTGTTTTGTTTTGTTCTGTATTGTTTTGCATTTGATAGAATGTCGGCTTAGGGAGGTTATGTTCACTCAAGCACAATTAGTGCCAGCATCATTGAGATAAAAATTTCAGGCCCATCTACCCATGAAACCCCTCCCTATCCTTCATTACCAATCCCCCCAGAGCTGGCATGCCTCCTTCCAAGTTTGTCCACAGCCATGGCTCCCTCCAGAAAACATGACTTCCACTGCCTTCTTCCCTGTGCCTCCTTCCTACTTCCCAGCCTCCCTTTCAAAGCGATCGAGGTCTCCCTGATAGAATGATGAGGGGCTGTAGTGGATGAGAGGCCACCAGGGACCCAGGCCAGCCACCTCCACCTGCTGCAGTTTCTATACACAAAACTCAACATCCTCCCCCACAGCTGCTGCTTTATTCAGATCGATTCTATCCCTTCTGTATTTACTCTAGAGAAAGCAAGGGGCAGCCTTGAGGCTACCCAGAATTTGAGAGCTAAAAATAATTACCTGGAGCCTTTCTTGTTCACCCACCTTAACCTGAATGTGAAGAAGGAAATCTGCTCCCTGCCCTGTGCCATGCCAGCATGTTAGCGTCTCTCACCTACTGTCTGCTGTCCAAGGCCCAACTAACTGCTTCATTCTACTTTTCCTCCAGCACTGTGGCCCAAGGGCCTGGCCAGGTCATCCCAGGAGGAAACTCCAGTCTGCACTCCTTAAAGGGCTGCTGCAAACTGTTGACTCCACCTGCACTCAACTGCAGCTGGATCCTGAACACATTCTGAGTGCAGCCACTTTTCCAGTGGAATGCAGGCTGCAGATACTGAATTTTCTGCTTTGGGGACAAGAAAGCTATCATCCACAGACTGATAAACCCTGTCATGGAATTGACATGAATTGTGAGGAAAGAAAAAAAAAAAAACAGAGTGAACTCGTCAGAGCTATAATCTCTCTCTCCTCCCCTTCCCTCCAACTCACTCTCTTCCTACTGAGAACTACTAAAATGTCCCCAAACTGATACCTCATCTCCAGTCCCAGCAGTGCTTTCTGACCTTAGATTTTAAAGACATTTCATTGAGAACACAGGTATAAATGTTGCCTTCCAACAACCGGGCTATAATTCAGCCATATACTCTAGTATCTGAATGAGTATCTAAGAAGTCCAGAATGACTTGTTTTAAACACATCTCACGTTAGGTCACTCTGCATTCCTACCTTGAACTTGAGTCTTATACAAAGGAAGGATAATCAGCAGTCACTAACTCCTTGGTTACCATCCAGAAGCCCGGCATAAATCAGGAGTCTTCAGAAAAGCATGGAGGCCCTATTGAAACCAGAATTCAAGCCTTTGAAGTTTAGAGAGTGGTCAGTTTAAGCCAAGTTTTGTTACAGTAAAAAACAATGCAACAGCCTCAGCTGTTTTTTAAGTTTATCTTTCACCCATATTACATATTTGGAATGGTTGACTTTGGCTGTAATCCCTATGCTGCCCTCAGTTCCAGGGACCCTGCTAAAGGAGAAGCCCCTGTGTGAGGCCTGTTGGTCTTAGAGAGGGAAGAGGAAATTGGAGGCAACACAATGGCCCTTAAAACTTGTGCCAGGAAACAACACCCTTCACTTCCACTGACCAGAGCAAGTCCCATGACAATGCGATGCCAGTGACCACAGATGAATTGTCCTGTCATAAGGAAGGACATTTTACAGATCATTATTTATAATTTAGCTTTATTCGTCCCTTCTCCTTATTTATTGTATGTGTATGCACAAGTGTGTGAAGTTTGACATAAATCTTCTACATACCTGTGGGGGAGGTGTGTTGACTTTTGCTGTAATTTTGATCTTTGTGCTTTGGTGTGTATTTGTGTGGTACTGGGGATTGAACTCAGGGCTCCCTGCACGCTAGGGAAGTACAATGGTGCCTTGGTTCATAAATGCTTTTGTTTGTGAACAATTTCATTTGCAAACAGAAACATTTGGCAAAAATTTGTTTTGGTTTGTGAACCCTGCACTGGGTGATGAACAGGACCATGACCGACTTTCTCACACAAACAAGAAAGTATCCATCTTTTCCAGAGTCGTGGAATGCATGAAGTTTATGAACGGAGTTACCACTGTTCTCTACCTCTGAGCTACATCCTCAGCCCTTTCATATTCTAATTTTGAGCAAGGTCTTATATAAGTAGCCAAGGCTGGACTGAAACTTGCCATCCTCCTGCCCTAGCCTCTTGGGGAACTGGAATGGCTAAACTAACTGATTAGTATAGCACCTTCATGATCCAATCACTTTCCAAACACATGAGACTTTGGGAGGACCCTTTAGATCTAACTCATAGCGTTCTGTTCTGGTTCCCAAAAGATTCATGTCCATCTCATCATGCACAATTCATTTAGCTCATCTCTGAGCATTGCCAGAGTCTTAACAGTGCAGCACTGTTCAAAAGTCCAAGTGCCAAGACCCTTCTGACTCGAGGCAAACTCTTAGCTGTGAACCCCTGTAGAAATCAAAAAGAAAGTTTAATCCAACATCCCAGTAGCCTTGGCAGTTGCAGCCACATGCCCCTCTCTTGGGCTGGTTCCACTCATCACCAGAAACTTTTCTCAGCAGACATTCCAAGTTTCTGGCATATCCAATTTCCTGAGGTCTCCAATGCACCCTCATCTTCTTTGAGAGCTCCGTGCAAGGGCCTGCCAGAGGCACACTGCCTGGGCTTCCAGACCTTCTTTGAAACCTGTGTGTAAACCTTCATAATTCCACAACATTCACATTCTGTATGCCTATAAAACCAGCACCACATGTGTGATTCCAAGGTCTGTGGCCAGCTCAAGCAGCCACTAGGCCTCCTGGGATTACAGCTGCAATGACCTCAGAGTAACTGGATGGCTGAGCCTTGTGAAACAAACATAGGGAACTTAGGTGGCCCTTCTCAGGCAGGGGGCCCAAGGACTCTCTTCTCAAATGAAAGGTTTACACTTTGGGCCTTGTGATAGGTGGGGCTGCTGATCCTTGGGATGCTTTCACGCCATCTTTCTTATTGTCCTTCCGCAAAGTACTTGGCTGCTATTTAATGCTAATCCTTTGAGTAACCACATTCTCCATGGCCCCAACTTTGTTGTTGGTATTGTTGTCATTGTTGTTTTATTATTTTATTAGTGCATGCTTGGAGTATATGGTGTTGACAGTCATCTTGGGGAGTTGGGTGCATGTACATGCTATAGCTTGGTTTTTTTTTTAGTCCCTTCCTTTCTCCTCCCCCATCCTCTAATTTCCCTATCCTGATTTTCACTTTTGTTCATATAGTATTTTAATCTTACCTCATGTTATGGCACATAATGTCTGTATTCATTGGAGTTGTTAGGTTCCTCTACATTGCATATCTTTATTCTACTTATTTCCTCTTCCCTTCCTCCTCATCCCTTCCCCTTTTTTCCTTGGACCATTTCCTTATTGCAGGTGATTCATTCCCTTGCCTTCCTCTAAGCTTCCTTCACTACTCTTTGTTTGTACTTTGCCTCACTCAAAGAGATACCATATGATATTTAAACTGTGTGTCTGGGTTGTTTCACTCAACCTTATACTTTTCATGTCTACCAATTTTCCATGGCCCCAACTTTTCAAGTGATTCCCCTCTGGTGAAACAGCAAACATTTTACATCTGCTTTTTGGTACTGATTCTTACTGTGGATCTGGCAAAAAGCAGTCCACAGTACACATAGCACTGTCCCAACATCAGGCTTCTCTGAAATTTCTTCCACCACATCTGCCATTTGTCCACTGCCATTTGCCTCTTGCAAAGTCATAAGACATGGGCAAAATGAAGAAAAATGTTCTGTCAGAGTGTAACACACATGGGCTCTAGTCCAACTGCCAATGGAGCGCTTACCCCATACGAAACCCCATGAGGCTGGCCTTCACTCTCCACATTCTGATCAGCATTCTGGTCTTCTGACTTCTGACTAAAATTACTTATCAGAAAAAATAAATAAATAAAATAAAATAAAATAAAATAAAATAAAATAAAATAAAATAAAATAAAATTACTTATCAGGCTCTGTTTACAGTGTTCTAAGGCTTCTCCAGCCTGCATCTCCAAACTTTTCCATACTCCTCTCATAAAACAGTTCCAAGGGCTATGATCAGGTTCAGTCACAGTAGCAACCCCATTTTAGGTATCAAGTTTTTATATTAGTTACTCTCCTGTCACTGGTACATAATACCTAACACCCAAAACTTAATGGGGGAGAGCTTTCTTTTGGCTCACAGTTCAGTCCCTGGTCAACTGGCTCCAAAGCAGAAACAGCATGATGGGAGGGCATGGTGTAACACAACTGCTCAGCCATGGCAGTCATAAAGCAGACAGTGAAGCGAGGACCTGGGGACAAGAACACAGCCTTCCAGGTCACTCTCCCAGTGACCACCGCCAGCCAAGCCCCACCTCCTGTCATTCTCGGATGCTCTACTACTGAACGTCCCAATGGAAGAATCCACTAATGAGCACAGTGCTCCCATGATCCAGTCACCTTTTAACCACATGAGACTTCGGGAGGGGACGTTTTAGACCTAAACCGTTCTCCCTGCTTTCAGGCTGCCACAAGAGGGACAGTCCCCACCACAGGCTTCTGCCATGACATGCACAGACCAAAAGCAACAAAGCCAAGTGACCTCAGACTAAAACTTCTGAAACCGTGAACTCAAACAAACTCTCTTTTAAAAACTGAATATCTCAGGTATTTTGTCACGATAACACAGAGCTGACTAATATTTTCTTTCTACCTGGTCCTCTTCACTGTCCTTGCCTAACCCATCACACGCAAGTGACCAAAATTAAATAACCTGGTATGTAGCCACTATATTTTATTTTCAATTTCAGGCCACATTTAACAAACATATATAGCTATTGATGAGTAGGATGCTGTGATAATTAATACACTGTGTCAACTTGAATAAGAAACACCCAACTAAATCAGCTCAGCATAGTTCTGGATGTGGAAGACACCCAGGAAGGATCGTTGCCAGGCTGTATAAAAAGGAAATGAAGAGGGAAGGCTCATTCTGGTTCTCCAGAGAAGCTCAGTCTTCACCATCACAAGAAATGGACATCATCTCCTGGCACAGATCCCTCAGCCTTCCAGTGCAGACCCTTTGGCCTCCTGTAGACTCATGTGAGACACTATAGAGAGATCCAAGCCTTCAATGGATCCTTCAGATTTTCAGAGAACAGACTGACCTTTTGCCCTCTGCCACACCTGACTCCGTGAGTGGCCATTAAAAGGCAATCTTGTACATTTTTATATATTTGTGTATCTTGTATTAAATCTACTTCTCTAGTAAGCACTGACTGATACAGGTACTAATATTATAAAACTGGAACTACTGATATTTCTATGCATTGACTTTTCTTCTGTAATAATCTTTGTCAGCATTTCTTCAATGCTATGCAAAACTTTGATTCATTGTAGCCCATGGCATATGCATATATATATAGTTTTTAAAATTTTTATATTAGCTTAACAACAAAACAATGCAAATTTATTGGATACCATGTGATGTTTCTATACATGTATACATTGTACAATGTTCAACGCAGAGCAAATATATAATATATATTAAATCATTCCTTCATAAACATACATTCACTTTGTTTCCAGGTTTTGGTTTTGGGTTTTCTTTCCTAATTTAAACAGTATGTGTGCATTTTCTTAATATACCAGTATTTTTATTTCCCATGGCATGTGTTATAGAAATTTAGTGTGAATCACGTTAAGATTCCCTAGTAGCCACATTAAAAAAGCAAAAAAATAAAAAACCAAAATTAGTTTTTGTAATATATTAACCTAATATATCAAAGGTAGCATTTCAATGAGACATTTTATATTCTTCCTATCAAACTAAGTCTTCAAAATTCAATATGCATCTCTTGAGGCACCAAATATTTTATTACAAGGACATTTATTACATTTTTGTCATATGATTGTTTATGATTACTGGATGATTATCAAAACAAAATTTTTATTGATATTACTTAGTTTAGTCTGTGCTTAAATTTTATAAAATATAAAGTTGAAAAGTAAATTCACCTAGCCAAGTTGTTCTAAATACACTTAAATATTTTTCAATAACTGAAATGAATATCCATTTTTAAATTTTAATTAAACTTTTAGTTATTTGGTTCCTCTGTACTTTGAGTATTAGTGACTGCCATGTTGTACAGAGCAATTCTACAGGATGAATTATGAGGTCATTTGGTGTGTGTGTTTTTGGTATCATTATGTGGTAGCAGATGGCTTCTTCGAAATACATGCCATCTTAGTTGTCACCTGCTTTGGTAAGGTTTCTGACATGTTTTATTCATCTAACTGTGTGTATGCATATGCGTGTTTGTATATATTTTTTAAATGCAACATGTTCACTTAAGTCTCATGGTGACCCCTTTTTAATATTGTCTTTCCTTGAATTAAGAAGAGGAAGATAATTCTTGAGCCATTGAGAAAAGCTATGGGTAAGCACCAGGCAGTGAGCTTTGAGGCTACTGCCTCCAGAAATCTTACCATAAATACTCTGTGGAATCCAGTAGCTCTGGGCTGTCTGGGTGCTTCCCTCTCCCAGTGAAGCCATTTAAGAGAGTCTATGGTGCACGGCTGACTTCTTCACTGCTCTTTAGCAGGTATGGAAGCTAGAGAGTTGCTTATTCTCACAGTTTACCCTCCACTCAGCCACTCATAGTTAGCAAAATGCTAACCTGACCTGTTTCAAGCCAAGCCCATGACATTTATTGTGGAAATTCTGCACACATGAAATTCAAAGACCTCAGATTTCTCTCTCTCTCTTTCTGTTGTCGCACTGGTTCACTTTTCACTAATCTCAAAGGATTCACAAATCCAGAACTATTTACCCAGTATTATATCTCCAGATATGAGTGCTTCCTAACTTCAATGAAGTTGGAAGTTTGCTTTAATGCTTTTCACTTGTTTCCCATTGTTTTGCAAAAAGAGAGAGAGGGCAGAAATTATGATTATAAACAAACCATAGGCTGAAGAAGCCTACGGGTATCAGCTAAGAATACTGAAGTTAGGAAGCATTGAGAAATTTCTTTGATTTATTTTTTACAATTAGTAAAACTGACATAACCAAGCAGTTGGTTCTAAGTAACAAGGTCACAGATTACTAACTTGCATTCATTTTGCAAAAGTTCCCATCTAATTGCTTTTACATTTCTGTAATTTAATTAGGCTGTGAGGGCACTACAAAGGGCTTATCACACATACTTTAATGGAACTATTCAACAGAAAAAGAGATTACAATTATAAATTTAAATGCACTGAACACTGACACAACCAAATTTATAAAGCAAACACTAATAGACATAACAGATCAGCTTAACATCAATAGATTTATACTGAACAACTTCAATATCCTCCATCACAAATAGATCAGTTAGAGAAAAAAATCAACAAATATAAGAATTGAACCAAACCTTCAAACAAGTAGATTTAATAGATATACAAGAGTATTCCATCCAACAACAGAATACACATTCTTCTCAGCAGCACATGGAACTTTCTTCAAAATAGACCACATACTAACTAGCAAAGCATACAAAGTAAATGCAAAAGAATTGAAATTTTACCAACATATTATCAGACCATAGTGCAATGAAACTAGAAATCAATTGCAAAAGAAACCATGAAAATTACACAAGTACATGGAAATTTAAAAACACACTACTAAATAGTCAATGAGCCACAGAAGAAATTAAGAAAGAAATTAGACAGCTCCTAGAATCAAATGACAATATCAGTACAAGGCACCCAAACTTATGAGACCAAATGAAAGTAGTCCTAAAAGAGAAGTTTATAGTTGTAAATGTCCACATCAGAAAAACAGAGAGGGCCTAAATGAATAATCTGAATATGCAACTCAAGGTCCTAGAAAAACAGATACAGTGAAAATCCAGGACTACTACTAGAAGGGAAGTTACAAAGATCAGTGCAGAAATCAATGAAATAGAGACTTCAAAAACAATACAAAGGATCAAAGAACTCAAGAGCTAGTTCTTTGAAAGAATATATAATGTGCGCAGACTCTTAGCCAATCTCACTAGAAAAAGGGAAAGAGAAGACCCAAATCAGTGCAATTAGAAGTAAACAGGGTGAAATCACAGTGGATACTACTGAAATCCTGAAGATTATTAGCAACAACTTCACAAACCTACATGCCAGTAAATTGGAGAACTCAGAAGAAATGGATAGATTTACAGAGACATACGAATTAACAAAACTAAACCAAGAAGACTTTAAAACTCCAAATAATCCAATAGCAGGTAATAAAATTGAAGCAGTAATTTTAAAAATCTACCAAGAGAAGGCCAGTACCTGACAGAGTCACTGCCAAACTCTACAAGAACTTCAGGGAAGATGCAATGCTCCCTGAACTCGTCAATAAAATCAAAATAGAAGCAGTAATCCTAAAGTAATTTCTAATGTCATTCTTTTTCTTATTTTAAAAGGAGTACAACAGAACAGTAAAATAAAACAAAACAGGAAATTCACAATCATTACTATATTGCATAATCTTATCCTCTAATTAGTTGCTCAGGCTACTTACTGGGCCCAGGCCTGCAAAGTCAATTGAACAACATAAATGTCAGGTTTCTTCCTTACTTCAGTTATTATTGTCTCAGCCTGTGTCCCCTCCGGTTGCTTACTGGGGTGAAGCAGGGAGGCAGGAGGTGGAAGCGGCTTCTTTGCTGCTTCCGCTCAGCTGACAGGGCTTCTGCTGGCACACAGGGAGGTTACATGGCTTCCTTGCTGCTTCTCCCCAACCGGTAGGGCCTCCACCAGCACACAGATTGTGGGAACTGCATTCCTTCCTTGCTGTTTTTCTCCAACCAGTAGGACCTCCACCTATGCAGGAGGTGGAGACATAGGTGGACATGGGCTGCATAGCTTTCTTGCTGTTTCTCCCCATCCTTCAGTACCACTGCCCCTGCTTTTCTTATCTTTGCTGGATTCTTGAATGATCTCTAGCCATGGGCTGCAAGCCTTAGTTCAGATCCTTCCTGTGCCCATGGGACCCACCTCTCTCTTTCTTCTCCTCCTCATGTTGCTGTATTTCAGGGTCTGGACACCAAACTTGGAGAGGTTCTCTCTCTGCTGCTCACTGCTCCACCATTTTCCTGGAACTCTAATGCCATTCTAAAACCAGGAAAGGATTCTACCAAAAAAGAGAACTACAAGCCAATTGCTCTAATGAACATAGATACAAGAAACCCTCAAAAGATACTGGCAAACAGAATGTAACAAATCATCTAAAAGATCACACACTATAACCAAGTATGTTTCATTCCAGGGATGAAGGATGGTTCAATATATGCAAATCAGTAGGTGTAATCCATCACATAAACAGAAGAAAGGACAAAATTTTCAACAGATACATTAAAAGCCTTTGACAAAACCCAACATCTACTCATAATTTTTTAAAAACCTGAGGAAAATAGGCATAGAAGGACTTTCTCTCAATCTGATAAAAACTACTTATGACCAACCTACTATCAACATCATATTAAAGGGGAAAAACTGAAAAACTTCCCTCTAAAACAGGAACTAGACAAAGATCTCTACTATCACTACTCTTTTTCAACATAGTTCTCAGAAAATTTGCCAAAGTAATCATACAAGACAAAGAAATAAAAGAGATATGTATTGGAAAGGAAAATGTCTAAGTATTATTATTTGCAGATGATATGATGCTCTGCATAAAAAAAACAAAAATATGTCACAAAAACACTCCTAGAATTAATAGCCAAATGCAGCAAACAGGATGCAAGATCAACCCACAAAAATAAATAGCATTGCTGTACACCAACAATGAGCTCACTGAGAACAGAATTAGGAAAAAAATACTATTCACAACAGCATCAAGAAAAATTAAATACTTAGAAATTAACCTAACCAAGGAAAGTGAAAGACCTATACCATGAAAATAACTTCACTCTGATAAAGGAGATTGAAGAGGACATCAGAAAATGAAAATATATCTGAAGTGCCCAACTGGACAGAACTAATATAACCAAAATGATTATTCTTCCAAAGCTGATATACAGATTTAATGAAATTCCAATCAAAATGCTAACAGCATACTTCACAGATCTAGAGAAAACAATCCAAAAATTCATATGGAACCAGAAAAGACCCAGAGTAGCAAAAGCAATCCTGGGAACCAAAAGCAAAATGGGAGGCATCACAGTCCAAGATTTGAAGTTATACTACAAAGTTACAGCAATAAAAATGGTATGTACTGACATAAAAACAGGAATATACATCAATGGGACAGAATATAGGAGACAGATTCAACTACTGGATCTTTGAAATCTGGAGGAAAGACAGACTCTTCCATAAATGGTGCTGGAAAAATTGGCTAGCCACATACATAAGATTGAGTTTAGGCTCATATACTTCACCATTCACTAAACTAAAATCAAATGATGCTAAAATCAAATATAAATGCTAAAACAGAAACAATGTGCTGGAAGATAAAATAAGTAAAACTCTTAAAGTCATAGTCATAGGCAAGGGCTTTCTGAATAAAGCCCTAGTGACACAAGAAATATTACCATGAATCAACAAAAGGTTATCAAATTAAAAACCTTCTGCACAGCCAAAAAAAAAAATGAGAGATGAGAAAACCTACAGAATGGGAAAAAATTTTGCCACATATTCATCAGACAGAGAACTAATATCTAGAATATACAAAGAATACAAAAAAATTAGACTCCCCCAAAATAAAATACCCAGTGCAAAAATTGAGCCAGGGATATAGCTCGATGGCACAGAGCCTGCCTGGCAAGCACAAGATCCTGAGTTCAATTCCCAGCACAAAAAAAATTGTCAACTGAAATGAATAGTCACATCTCAGAAGTACAAATGGACCGTAAATACATGAAAAGATACTCAGCATTACTGGTCATTAGGGAAACGCAAATTAAGGCACCTTTGAGATTCCATCTCACTCCACAAAGAATGGTCACCATCAAAAAATCAGATATTAACAAATGGTTGGGGGCGCTCTTCTACATTGTTGGTGGACATGTAAACTTATACAACAACTATGGAAATGAAAAACCAAAAACATATTCCATTTGACCCACCTATTCTCCTTCTAGTATCTTTCTGAAAGAGGTAAAGAAATCATCATATTACAATGATACATGCATGACTATGTTTATAGCAGCTCAGTTCCTAATAGCTAAATCCTGGCAGCAGCCTATCAACAGATGAATGAATAAAGAAAATGTGGTTTTTGCACACAATGAAGCACTAACTGCTCTGCCATAAAGGAGAATAAATTTGAGGTATTCATAGGTGAATGAATAAACCTTGTTATGGATGTCCCCCATAGCCTCCTGCAGTCAGGGAGGCGGGCTTCTAGAGTTTGTGAAGGACTCATGATCCAATGTTAGGATCATAGGTGTGAGTGCCACACCCAGTGTGTGGCCTACACACATTATAAGGGACAGAAAGAGTCTCCTCTCTATGCTCTTCCCTTTTGCTCGAGTTGCTTGTGCTGTTTTCCACTACCATGAACTGTTGTCCTCTGCATTGTGCTGCTCTGATTATGGACTGAAACCTTCACAAACTGTGAGCTAAATAAACCTTTCCTTCCTTCATTTTGGGTGTCAGGCATTTGTCTCAGCAAAAAGAGAAAAGTATAACCAAGACAAACTTTGAGACCATAATTTAAGGAACAGTTTAAGGGAGAGACCAACCTGAGACCACTGGGCCTGTGTAAAGGGATGGAATTTATTGTGCCTCATACAGGCAGATGGAGTGAAAAGGTAATCGGTAGGAAGCAAAGAAGCACAGTCTTTTTTGGGGGGCTTGAAAGAAAGCAAGGGACGTTGGGTAGGAAGATCGTACTAAACATCAGTGTTTCTCTGATGTCTCTGTCTCACCAGGCAAAGTCCTTGAGGCATCCGGTATGAATGCTTGGGTGTCTACAGATGTCCTGGTGCTTGGAAGAGTCTGTGCCCCCTTATCTCTTTTACAACATCCTGTCTTGCCAAGGCCTCTTGTGTGGAGATGAGAACAATGCCTTTGTTGGGTTGGGTACTGGCAGAGTTATGTTCAAATTGAGGCTTATACATGATAGTGTGAAATAAATCAGGAATACAAGTTTAAATATCACTTGGTTTCTTTTATAAGAGAAACCCAAAATATAAAGCACAAAATAAACAATAGATAATATGAAGTAGAGAAGGGAAACAAAAGATAGAAGGAGGAAAGAGCAGAGGGAACGGGGATGAAAAAAAGAATTGAATGGAAATAAAGAGTTTTTGCAAACAGTAAAGGGATCGTGAGGTAGAATGAGGAGGGAGGGATGGCAGGATTAGGGGATAAGAAAGAATTAAGAGGTTCTATTTCCATGTACCAACTCCCCACAATAAATGTAATCATTAAGTACTGTAAGTAAGTACTAATAAAAAAATAAGCAATGGCAACAAAAAGTTCCATCAGTCAAAAAAGCATATACTACCCATTCCTTTTCTGGCTTTAAAGACAGTAAAAGCTTGTGGTAATAGTTAAGCTTTCTGTTATATAACAAAGGCAAGGGATTGCTCCTCTGGCTGTAGAGAGTACTTTCAATCCTAGTCCTTAATGGGCATTTGCATTCTTTCTTCTTCTTCTTCTTCTTCTTCTTTCTTCTTCTTCTTCTTCTTCTTCTTCTTCTTCTTCTTCTTCTTCTTCTTCTTCTTCTTCTTCTTCTTTTTCTTCTTCTTTTTCTTCTTCTTCTTCTT
>PVJX010016829.1:0-15053 GCA_004027295.1 Dolichotis patagonum
CAGGTCCCGACGCGCCAGGGTCTCTCTCCTTCGGGCTGCTGAAAGTCTGCCATACTTTCAGCCACCCCCAGAGAAGGGGGGAGTTCCTTGTTCTCCCGGCACCCCGAGTCAACCGCACGGTGCAGGTCCCGAGGCACCAGGGTCTCTCCCCTGCAGGCCCCCTAAAGTCCGCCATACTCACCTGCTATTTCTTTCTGATGAATTGACCATTCCATTTCCGAAGTTCTGAAATGGCCAATAGACCACAGAAAGAATTCTCTTTAGGCTCCTGTTTGAAACCAGCAGCTACAGCGATCTGCTGGCCTCGCTTCAGGGCCATGGAGCACTTTTTCTTGTCTTGTCTTTTTTTTTTCTTCTTTCCATCCTCTCCTCCTCCTTCTTCTTCTTTTTTGGTTTATATTTTTGAGACAGGGCCTCATTATGCAGCTCAACTGGCTTTGAGCTCACTTTGTAGCCCAGGCTGGTCTCTAGCTTGCAGCAATTCTCCTGCCTCATCCTCCTGAGTGCTGGGATTATAGATATACTCCACTATGCCCAGCTAGCTTTTTCTTTATGTGTCTATTTTTTAGTATTTTATACACAATGGACTTATTGTTATTCATAATAAGGAGGGGAGAATAAATAACAAAATTCACTTAATAACAAGGCCTCAGTATGTTGCCCAAGCCTGTCATGAACACCAGGCACAGTGACCCTCCCACCTCAGTTCCCCAGTGGCTGAGACTAACAGCATGCACCACGGTGTCTTACTTGTATTATTCTGAAATAAAATTCTTCTTTTTTCCTTTTCTTTTTTGAGACAGAGTCTTGCTATATAGTTCAGCACTGCTTGTTACATAGTTCAGGGCTATACAGGCTCACTGTGTAGCCCAGGTTGGCCTCCAATTTGCAATCTTCCTGCCTCAGCCTCCCAAGGGCTGGGATTATAGGTGTGTGCCATCATACCTGGCCTGAAATAAAATTCTTGATGAGGTTAAACATTTTAAGAAGTCATTCTTTTGCTGGGCATGGTGGCATAAGCCTGTAGTTCTAGCATTTGGGAGGCTGAGGCAGAAAGATCACTGTGACTTTGAGACCAGCCTGGACTACATAGAGAGTTCAAGGCCAGGCTGAGCTATATAGTGAGACTCTATTTCAAAACATCACGAAAGACTGGGGATTTAACTCAGTGGCTTAAGTGCCTGCCTGGCAAGCGCAAGGTCATGAGTTCGATCCCCGGTACCAAACAAAACAAAACAAAAAAAGATCACAAAAAAAAAAGAAAAAAAAAAAAAACAAGAAAAGACATTCTTAAAAAATACCGGCTGGGGATTTAGCTCAACAGCATAAGCGCCTGCCTTGCAAGCACAGAGTCGAGTTCGATCCCCGGCACCAAAAATAAATAAATACATAAATAAATAAATAAATAAATAAATAAAAGTCATTCTTAATTATCCTGTGGCTAAACAGTTAAAAAAAAAAAGTTTCAAATGGCAAGGAGCAGAAGAACCACCCAGGCATTTTGGGAAAGACCCTGAGACTGGACAGGAACCAGAGCTTCCATGGCCACAGCCTGGGTCCCTGTCCTGAGCCTGAGGCAGAGTCAACAGGCTGGTTTCTGCCCCACCTGCAGGTCATGCGCAGAGCGTCGGGTCAGACTGGTGCAATGCATCCCCTCCCAGTTCAGTTTTTGGAACAGAAACTTCAAGAGAAGAACAGGTCTAGGTAGGTGGGGGCGACCAGTACAAAATATTGCCACGTAGCGGTTGTGAAATATTAGCAAAGCTCCAGGCTGTATTCAGGCTTAGCAACTGCCAGATGTTTGCTTTTTATGTTTGAAATTTAAGCTTAAAAAAAAAAAAAAAAGAAACCATACCGAAACCAAAAAACTTCTGCAGAAAAGAGATAGAAAATCGTATTGGCTGTCTCAAAAACAAAAAGCTGTAGCAGCTTTTTACAGTTTGAAGGATCAAAAGAGAAACTCTGAATAGGAAGTCTCATTTTTTTTTTCCATTTCTAGTTCATGGTGGTTCATTTTCCTTTGTATTTTTGAGACAGGGTCTCATGTTGTAACTCAGGCTGATCTTGAACCCTCAGAGATCCTCCTGCCTCAGCCTCTCAAGTGCTGCAATGACAGGCTTGCACCATCACTTTTGGCTTTGTGGTATTTATATTTTAGAGAACACATTAAATTTAATGGGTTAGAGCTACTGGATTTTCAGGTCTGCTTATTTCTGTTCACTTGAAAAAACAGTCATCTAGCCTCATCCATTCTTTTAAGGAAATAAGTAAAGGTCACTGTTTACTTCAACAGAACCATTTGGAGTTGAAAACCAAGAATCCTCCCTCAGTCTTGTTCCCATTCTGTGCCCCCTTGGTTTTGCTTGGTATGCCAGGGCCCCATGCAGATTTTATCCACTGAAATGATGACAAGTGAAATTCAAGAAGTATTATTAAACTCCTATACTAGCCAGGATAATTTCTCATAATTGTTAAGATACATTTCAGTTTTTTTATTTTGGTACTGGTGATTGAACCCAGTTCCTCACATGTGCGAGGAATGTTTGACCACTGAGCTAAATCTCCAGTACTCTTTAATTTTATTTTGAAGCTGGGGGTGTAGCTCAGTGGAAGAGCACTTACTCAGCACCTGCAAAGTTCTGGGTTCAGTCCCTAGTGCTTCAGTGAAGCAAAAGGAAGAAATATTTCATTCCGAGACAGCATCTCACAAAGTTGTCTAAAATGGCTTTGAACTTGTGATCCTTTTGCCTTGGTTCTCCTGAGTAGCTGAGATTACAGGCATGTGCCACTTTCCCAGCTATTTCATAGTCCTTGACAAACAAGATGCTTTACTTTTTCATAAGAGTAATAAAATAAATTGACAACAAGAGAGAGGTTTATCTCTTCATGCAATGATAGAAACATATAGCAGAATTTAAAGTCAGGAAAGGGGCAAAGCTACATAAATAATAATTTGTAAAAAATAACCATGTTATTGAAATATCACACATATAACATAAAATTTACCTTTACAAAATGCAAAATTCAGCCAGGTGTGATGGCACACACCTGTAATCCTAGCACTTGGGAGGCTGAGGCAGGAGGATTGCTGTGAGTTCGAGGTCAGAATGAACTGCAATCAAACTCTATCTCAAAAAGACAAAGAAAAAAAAAGTAAAAATTCAGTGGCTTTTGATTTTTAGTACATTCACAAAGTTGTGCCTTAATTTTCACTGTCTAATTCCAGAACATTTCTATTACTCTAAGAAGCAACCCTGTATCACTGGTGTCAAACCTATGGCAAGTGTGCTACATTGGGTTGTTTGTTATTGAAAGATCTAAAAGGGCCTGGCATGGTGGCACATGTCTGTAATCCCAGCACTCAAGAGGCTGAGGCAGGAGGGTTGTTTTGAGTTCAAAACCAGCCTGTGCTACAAAGTGAGCTCAAGGCCAGCCTGAACTTTATAGCGAGACCATGTCTCAAAAAGACAAAAAAAAAAAAAAAATCTAAAAGGTTTGTCATCACTGCCTTATATTATTAGAAGTCTTCCACAGACCTTTTCTATTCTGTCTCTTAAAACCACTTATCTAGTTTTTGCCTCTATGGATTTGCCTATTTCAGAAGGTTACCTGTCAAGTTCTGGCTTAAACAGGGTAGTTTATAGGTTTGTTTTGTTTTGCTTTATTTTGTTTTGTGACAAGGTCTTACTATGTACCTTAGGCTGGCTTCAAACTGACAGTGATCCTCCTGCCTCTGCCTCCCAAGTGCTGGGATTACAGAAGTGTGCCAGCATGCCTGGTTTATAGGTTCTATTTTGACAGATAGTTTATCATGTTAGCAAAAATGAAAGAGATTCAAAACACAGTACCTGAGTTCTAAAAATGTTATTTTAGGCTCAACTGATATATTTCAGCTTTTACTTAGTTAAAGCTTATTTCTTTTTTAGATGCCTTGTGTACATGACTACCAACCTTATAGAAATAACAAACATTAGAAAGGAGTATGATGAACAATTATATCCCAATAAATTAACTTAGAGAAAATGGATAAAGTCTTATGGAAAAAAAAAAACCCTACCAAACTTCAAGAAGAAATAGAGAATCTGAGCTGAGCATGGTGGCAGACACTTGTAATTCTAGCTATTTGAGAGGCTGTGGGAGGAGGATCATTAGTTGGAGGTCAGTCTGAGCAACTTAGTGAGTCCTTGTCTCAAAATAAAATAAGAAAATACAAGGGCCAAGGATGTGGTACAGTGGTAGAGAGCTTGTCTGGCATGCGCAAGGCCCTTGGTATGGTCTCTAGCACTGCCAAAAACCAAAGAAAAAGAGAAAAGACAACCCGAGCCAGGTATGGTGGCATAGTCTGTAACCGGGCCCCATGGAAGGCGAAAGTAGGTGGATCACAAATCCAAGCCCCGCATGGGCGATCTAGTGTGACCTTATGAAGTAAGAATTAATTAATTAATTAAAAATGATTGAGGATGTTGTTCAGTGTGAAGTTTCTGAGTTCAGTCCCTGAACTCAGTCACCCCACCCCAAATCTAAATAGACCCACCAAAGTTAAGAAATTACTGAATTGACGATAAAAAAAAACTTCCCACAAAAAAAGCCTAAGTCCAGATAGAGGACTTAACTGGTGAATTTGAACAAGCATTTAAAGAAGATTTAAACTAGTCCTTCACAAACTCTTCCAAAAATAAAAGAAATAACTCTTCCCAATACTTTCTATGAGGCAAAACTAACTCTGACAACAAAACCAAAGATATTATGAGAAAGAAAACTACAGCTCAACATCTCTTATGAATATAAAAGCAAAAATCCTCAAACCATTAATAGCAAACAGAATCTAGTAACACATAAAAAGGATGGATAGTATGTCATGATCAAATGTGTTTTATCCCAGGAATGTGAAGTCAGCTTAACATCTGAAAATAAATTAATATACATATTATTATTATTAGAATAAAGAAAAATCATATCACCATCTCAATAAATGCAGGAAAAGCTTCTGACAAAATCCAACATGACTGCATAAAAAACAAAGAGAAAAGCAACTAGCTATGTGTGGTGGTGCACACTTCAAATTCCAGCACTGTGGTGGGTAGAGGCAGGAGGATCACAAATTCCTGGGTAACTGAGCAACTTAGCAACACCCTGTCTCAAAATGAAAAAGAGAAAAGGTTCGTGGCTAAGGCTCAGTGTGAAGGACCAGGGTTCAATCCCCAGAACAACAACAAGCAACAAACCAAGGAGGGCATGATGGCACATGTCTATAATCCCAGCACTTGGGAGGCTGAGGCAGGAGGATCACAGTGAGTCTGAGGCCATTGTGGGCTCCGTAGTGACTTTGGGATCAGCCTGGACTGCACAGTGAGATCCTAACAACAACAAACCAGAAATAGGAACTTCCTGTGATGTACCTAATAAAGGCTCTGAAAAAACCCACTGTTAACATCACATTTAATGATGAAAATTCCTCAAAGATAAAGAATAAGACAAGAATATCTACCTTATTATACACTGTTTTAGAGATTATAACCAGGAAAATTAAATAAAAGACCTTTAATGGCTGCAGGTATAGCTCAGTGGTACAGCACTTGCCTTGTATGCATGAGGCCCTGAGCTTAGTCTCCAACACCACAAAAAGAAAAGAAAGCGCTGGGTGTGGTGGCCCATGCCTGTAAACCCAGCACCAGGGAGACTGAGGCAGGAGGACTGAGTGTGAGGCCAGCCTGGGCGGCATAATGATTTCAAGGCCAGCCTGAACTAAATAGGGAGATCTTGTCTCAAAAAAAAAAAAAAAGCATGTAGATTAGAAAAGAAGTAGAACTATCTCTTTTTGCAGATGACACAATCACATATACAGAAAACCCCAAGAAACCCACTAGAAAATTATCTATATCTTTCATCATTAAGGAAAAGCACATCAAAACTATAATCATGTATCACCTCACACCTGTTGCAATGAGCATTCTCAAATCAAGCAAACAAAACTAGAAAATGTAAGGGCTGGCAAGACTTTGGGGAAACTGCAAAATTTATGTTTTGTGGGTGGGAATGTAAAAAGGTCAGTTGATATAAAAAAATAGTATGGTATTTCCTCAAACAGTTAAAAATAGATGTGCTGGCATGGTGGCACATGCCTGTAATCGCCGTATTTGTGAGACTGAGGCAGGTGGATTGCCCTGAGTTCAAGGTCAGCCTGGGCTACATAGTGAGTTCAAGGCCAACCTGAACTACATCACAAGACCGTCTCAAAAAACCAAAAGAAAGAAACAAACAATAAAACAGAACCACCAGATGATCCAGCAATTCCACTGTATGTAATTTATTCAGAAAAATTGAAGTCAGAAGTTCAAGAAAGTATTTGTATCCCATGTTTCTATTAGCAGTATTCATAATGGCCAGAAGACAGAAACAGCCCAAATGCCCACTGATAGATTAATGCATAAAGAAAATGCAGCATATTCACACAATGGACTGTTACACAACCAGGCACAGAATGCAGTCTGGTTTACAACACGAATGAACCTTGAAGGTTTCATGTTAAATGAGATGAACTTGACCACACAGAAGGAAAATACAACATGATTTTATTTACATGAAGGATCTGAAGTTGTCAGACTTGTAGAAACAGAAGTGAGGAGCTGGGGATATAGCTCAGGGCACAGGCACCTACCAGCTAAGTGTGAGGTTGTGAGTTCGATCCCTGGGACAAAAAAAAAGAAACAGGAGTTAGAACGGTGGTTACCAGGGGCTGGGAGAAAAGAAAAAGAGGCGTTGCCATAGTTTCAATAATACAAGATTAAAAAAAAATCCTAGAGACCACTGTACAGCATTGCCCTTATAGTTACCAACACTGTGTTGAAGATTTAAACACTTGTTAAAAACTGTGGATCTTATGCTTTGTATTTTTGCACATTAAAAAAAAATTAATGAGAACAGCAAAGTGGCAGGATACAAGGTCAATATGCAAAATCAATTGTAGTCCCATATACTCACAATGGGGAGTCTAAAAGAAAAGAAAAGAAAAGAAAAGAAAAGAAAAGAAAAGAAAAGAAAAGAAAAGAAAAGAAAAGAATGCAGCTGGAGGAGGTGGTCTTTGTCTATATATAATCACAGCTACTTGGGAGGTTCCAGCAGGAGGATTGCAAGTTCAATTCCAACCTGGTCAACATAGCAAGTCCCTATATTAAAATAAAACAAAAAGGGCTGGAATGTAGCTCAGCTAGAGTGCATAAACTGGCAGTTGCTTAGCAGTATTAGAAAGAAAGTAGAGTGATGTTAATTGAGTCCCAGTCATATTTTAAGTCCTATGCTAAGCAAATAAAATTCAATCTGATGGGAGATCTGGACACATTGACAGTTACTACACAATACACCAATTATAATGGCAAAGGTGTATACCAGAGGCCACTAATACTGGAGAGAAAGGAGATACTAGTCAGTTTTCCATTGATGTAACAAAATACCTGAGGCTTCCGAATTTGTAAAGAAAAGAGGATTATGGCCAGACATGGTAGCACATACCTGCAATCCCAGCACTTGGGAGGCTGAGGCAAAAAAATCACTGTAAGTTCAAAGCCAGCTTGGGCTACAAAGTGAGTTCAAGAGCAGCCTGAAGTGGATAGTGAAATCCTGTCTCAAAAAGAAAAAAAAGGCAGGGGGGAGCTTTATTTAGCCCATCATTTGGAGGAGGCAAACCCAAAAAGCAGGGCCCTGGTGATGCTGAGGGTCTCCTTGGCTGTGTCACTGATGACACATAGTGTGCATAGGGAGGCAAGGTCACAGGAATCGAGGCTGGCTGGGGAGTGGCCAGGTTGTTCTTTTTCTGGTGGAGGAGCTGGAGATTGGAGCTGGGACCACATATATGCTGAGTGTGTAGTCTACCACTCAGCCCCAAGCCAGCCCAAACTTGTTGTTTTATAACAACTCTCCTGGTCAGTGATAGAGCTTGGTAGCACAGCACCTGCTTGGCAAGTGCAAGTCCTGAGTTCAGTTCTCGGTAGAAAGAAAGAAAGAAAGAAAGAAAGAAAGAAAGAAAGAAAGAAAGAAAGAAAGAAAGAAAGAAAGAAAGAAAGAAAGAAAGAAAGAAAGAAAGAAAGAGAAAGAAGGAAGGAAAGAAGGAAGGAAGGAAGGAAGGAAGGAAGGAAGGAAGGAAGGAAGGAAGGAAGAAAGAAAGACAACTCTCCTTCCAGAACCACCTTAAGCCCTGTGTCATCTTCCCTTCAAGGGGCAGTGCCCCCAGTAACCCAAGGCCTTTCTTCCTGGCTCTGCCACTTATAGTCGGCCATTCTCATATCACCACACAGAATACCCAGCTCCCAACATGTGAGCCCTACGGGGACACACCACATCCAAACCATAGCAGAAACACTGAAAAAGGGTGTGTGTGTGTCTGTCTGTCTGTCTGTCTGTCTCTCTGTCTTTGGTCTGTCTGTCTGTCTAGGGAACATGAAAGGTTAGAAAGAGCAAGAGGCTTCAGGCGCATGCCAGGGGCAAAGAACAGAAACAAAAATAACTGGCACTGGGTGCAGTGGAGCGGGCTGCAGTCTCAGCTACTGAGAAAGCTAAATCAGGAGCTGAGGAGTTCAAGATTAGGCTGGGCAACATAATGAGAACCTGTCTAAAAAAATTAGCAAGATTTGGGGAAAAATTATCAAGAAAAACCAACCCAAACCATAGATGCATTTAGTTTTGCTCACATAACATTTTTAGAAGTTTTAAAATTAGCTGCCAATGTTGAGAGATCTGGGGTTTTCACACTGAAAAAAATCTCTGTTACCAACTGGTCCCAAAAAACAGGTTTAATACTTTCAAAACTGTTATACAGATTCAAAGCAATCTCAATCAAGATTGCAATAGCGTATCTCACAGAGTTAGAGAAAACGCCTAAAATTCATCTGGATCCAGAAGACACTTAGAATAGCAAAGACAATCCTGGGCAACAAAGACAAGATAGGAGGCATCACAATTCCTGACTTGAAATTATACCATAAAGTTACTGTGATAAACAGTGTGGTATTGGCAAAACAAAACAAAATAACAGACCTGAAGATGCAGAATAAACTGCAGATACACAAGCCACCTTGTCTTTGACAAAGGTGCCAACCACATTCACTGGAAAAAACACAGCCTCTTTAATAAATGATGCTGGAAAAACTGGCTCTACACATGCTGAAGATTAAAATTGGACCCATATCTTTCTCCATGCACTAAGCTAAAGTCAGAATAGATCAAAGATCTTAATATTAAAACAGAAACATTAAATCTTCTGGAAGATAGACTAGGTAAAACTCTTGAAGACATTGGTGTAGGCAAAGGCTTTATGAACAAAACACTGATTGCACAGGAACTATCACAGAGAATTAATAGCTGGGATCTCACTTTATTAAAACTTTTGCACAGCAATTGAAACCACTAACAGTGAAGAGACAACCCACAACACGGGAGAAAATGTTTGCCAGCTGTTTCTCAGACAATGGATTACTATCAAGAATGTATAAAGAACTCAAAAAAGTCAGTCCTCCCAGATTTAATGATCCAATCCAAAAATGGGCATCTGAGATGAATACAGACTTCTCAAATGAAGAAATACAAATAAATATGTGAAAAGCTCAGCATCACTGGTCATTTGAGAGATGCAAATTAAAACAACACTGAGGTTCCACCTCCCACCAGAAAGAATGGCTACTATCAAGAAATCAACCAATAACAAATGCTAGAGCAGCTGTGGGGAAAAAGGAACCCTTCTCCATTGTTGGTGGGAGTGTAGACTGTTGCAGCCACTGTGGAGATCAGTGTGGAGATTCCTCAAAAAACTAGGGCTAGAAGTTCCATTCAATCCAGCTATTCCCCTTTTGGGTATCTTCCCAAAAGAATTTAAAACATCATACCAGAGTGATATGTATGCACCTATGTTTATAGCAGCAAAATTTTTAATGGCCAGATCTTGGAAATAACCTAAATGCCCATCAGCTGAGGAATGGATAAAAAAGATGTGGCATTTTCATACTACAATGGAGTACTACTTAGCCATCAAGAAGGATAAACTGGAGACTTTTATAGGTAAATGGATGCAACTTGAGACCATACTCTTAAGTGAAATAAATAAGACACACATGTGCAAACAGCATATTGTCTCACTAGTGTGACAAGCTGAAACAACATATGTATATGCATATAAAAATAGTTAAGATAGTTATACTACTGATTTCTCTGAATTCACTGAAGATTTGTGCTAGTATTGTTTGGCCAATTGAATGCAGATGTCTTGTGCTCTGGGTGATTTGGGGATGATAATATGCAATGTATGTACCATTGTTGCCCCCCAATTGATGTGTTTTGAAATTTTTTTCTTTTTCTCTTTGAAATAAAATGGGTTTGGAAAAAAAAAGAATTAGCCAGGTGGTTGTGCATGCCTATAATCCCAGCACTCAGGAGGCTGAGGCAGGAGGATCACCACAAGTGTAAGGCCAGCCTGGGCTACATAGTCAGTTCAAGGCCAGCCTGAACTATAAAATGAGACCCTGTCGCACCAAGAAAAAACTATGGAGAGAAACAGAGATTCGAAGTTGAAACTTCCTCCTCCTCCTCAAGGCCTCCCTGAGTTCTCCCTGAGGGACAGGCAGGTTAGAACCACAAAGCACAGGGGAAGTGTTGGGTCACAGGGCCAGGCTGGGCGTTGTCAACCACAGGGTGTGGATGAGATAGCATGGGGAGCTCTGGGGTGCAGGGAGGGTCTGGGTGTAACACTCAAGGGCACAGGAAGAGATGACCTGAGGAGAGAAGAGAAGCAGGGAGTGAACGCTCAGGAGGGAAGGAGCAGTTAGCTGCATGGGAGGATCTGGAGCCCCAGAGGCCCTGGCGAGGGCAAGTGCGAGGCTGTGTGGAATAGTGAGACAGGCTGGAAGGAAGTGCAGACTGCGTGTGAACAGGGCTCCAAGAACCCTGAGAGTGAAGAGGAATGAGTTAGGAAGTGGTCTGAGGTTGCCAGGTTCCCACAATGGACAGGATACTTTGTGTGTGTGCGGGGCGGGGTGGGGGGTGTACTGGGGGTGTAACTCAGTGCAAAGGCCAGGACGTCAATCCTTTTGTTTGTTTGTTTGTTTGTTTTACTTTTTGCTTTTTGAGATAGGGTCTTGCTATGCAGTTCACTGGCCTTGATCTCACTTTGTAGCCCAGGCTGGCTTCAAACTCATGGTAATCCTCCTGCCTCAGCCTCCTGGGTTCTGAGATTATACATATGTTCCACCATGCCTGGCAATCCATGCCTTCTAATTTATTTTTATTCTGAGACAGGGTCTTGTTAAATTACTTGGACTGGGCTTGAACTTGGCATCCTCTTGCCTGCTTCTTGAGTAGCTGGGATTACAGGTATGTGTCAACAGGCCTGGCCACCTACCATGTTTTTATACAGTGCAAAGGGAGGCCCATGGAGCAAGAACCTGGCTGTGCAGAGTAAAGGGTTAACCCACAGACTGAGGTCTCAAGGGAAAGGAAAGGAATGTGTCCCAAAAGAGACATGCCAGCCTCAGGCCTGGGGAGGCCCAGTACCTCTTTGCGACCTGAGGCTCTAGAAGCTGGGGATGTGGCTGCTGGGGGAACTGAGGGAGAGGGGTTCCCATAGTCTCTCTGTGAACAGGTCAAGGGTCATTCTGCAAAGCAAGCAGCCTGGCATCGAAGGCTGGGGCAAGGCTGACTTAGGCCTGAGCTGTAGATGGTTCAGCCTTATGACATATCTTTTAGGTCTCATGCTAGGAGCTGGGACTGGCGCTTGGATATGGGCCCCTGGACCTGACCAGGAGTGGGGCCACCTTAGTGGGGACTGAACCAAAAGGAAAACCCAGTAAACCTGCTAGATTTAACCTGTTTCACCTGTTCACAGCCCGTAACTATCCCCAGACCCTGCCCTCAAAGGCGGGCATGAGACTCACTCTCCTGTCTCCACACATGGCTCCACACATACCTTCTTTCGCCTCATTTGTCATTTCCGTTGTTGGCATCCTGTGTGGCAGGCAAACAGCTTAGACACTTAGAAAGACCACTGGCACACAGGACCCCGTCACTCCTTTGCCTAGAGACTGGTGAGGGCTCCTCGTTGCCTACAGGGGCCCTGCTTAGCGTTCCTTGTCATCTGCCTCTGGCCACCTTCTGGCTTCATGGCCTCTACACCCCTCAAGTCATTGTCCCCAGCCCTGGGGTAAAGTTTGCCTTTCTCTAAAGTATTGTAACCTTTTTTCCTGCCTTTACTAGAACGGCTTTCCTCCTTCTTCTCCTGGATAAACTATGAAGCCTCAATTTAAGGAGCTGGTTCAGTGGCACACATTTGTAATCCCTGCTATTCAGGAGGCTGAGGCAGGAGACTATGTTTGAGCCTGAGCAACACAGTGTGACTCTGTCTCAAAAAAAAATTAAAATTAAAAAAGAGACCCAGTTTAAATGCAACCCTGCTGAGCAAGGTGTGGTGATGCACACCTGTAAACCCAGCACTTAGGGAAGCTGAGGTAGAGGACTGCAAGTTTAAGGCCAGTCTGGGCAATGTAATGGCATAATAAAACCCAGTTTCAAAATGAAAAGCAAAAAGAGGGCTGGCATGGAGCTCAGTGGAAAGGCTCTGTGTTTAATTCCTAGTGACTCTACCCCAAGAAGACTGATTGGTAGGTTCTTTCTTTTTCTGCCAATCATGTAAATTTGAATATGAATTGTGTATTAAACAAAAATATGAAATTATTGCTAAATATTTTCAGTGTAACTGTGCATTACCTAATGGTATTGTGGTTGGGTAAGAGTTATCTGATAAAACATTAGTGAATCTCAAAAACGTACCCAGTGAAAAAGAACAAACCATAGAAAAAAACAGAAAAAGAAACAGAAACATAGTCAGTGAAAAAAAACAGATCTATACTGATGATTTTCTTAGTATTCTAGAAACATGTTAAATTAATTTATAGTGACAGAAAACAGAGAATGGTTGCCTGGATCTAAGGTTAGGGATCATGGAAGGGCATATGGAAAGCCGTGTGTGTGTGTGTGTGTGTGTGTGTGTGTGTGTGTGTATGTGCCTGCTTAAACCTGGGAACAAACGGGAACAAGGAACACTAGTGCTGTATTCTGAGTCCTGCAGACAGCTCCAGTGAAAGGCCTGGACTTAGGTCTCAGGCTGTTGTTGGCCCATCCCGAGTCGCCTGCACTGATCTTGGACAGTGCTCTCCAGTGGCAGGTGTGGATCTAATTCACCCCAGGATCTCCTGGTCCACACGCTGTATAGGACACACAAGGCGGGTAGGTGGACGAGAAAGGGGATGGAAAATAACCGTCTCTTTCCTGGGCACGCAGAGCACTCTGCCATCAAGAACAGCAAAAACTGCAAGTGGGAGGAGTGTCTTTCCAAGGACAGCTGGGGTGGGGGAGGCCCAGCACAGCCACGTGTGCCTGGCATTTTGTGTATCTGTACTGATTCATCCTCGTCCTTTATAAAGCGAGCACCACGTGTGCCGGGACAGAGCAGGGGCATGGAAGCTTGCATTCTCTAGGCCACCTGACCCCACACTGCTCCACCTCCTCTTTAGGGTCAGACCCACCAGAGAAAGCCATAGGAGCCTTGCTGAAAGTATGGACTTTGTGCCTATATTTTAGTCCATCTTTGCTATGTGTACCTGGCTGCCCAGGGCTCTGGTCCTGCCTCCCTCCAGGGCACATGGATTAGGGCTTTTTCAATTGTGAGTGCCAGAAACCTAACCCAATCCCATTGGTTTATGTGGAAAAGGAAATTGTTACTTTACATAACAAAGTTGAGCCTGACATGTGGTGAACCCCTTGGTACTCTGGAGGATGAGGCAGGAGGAGCTCTGAAAATTTGAGGCCAGCCAGGGCTACATAGTAAGACCCTGACTCAAAAACAAACAACAATAACAACAACAACAAAGTCGAGCCAGATACTCAAAGTGATGCCTAGAATGTATCTGTCTCTGTACCTTGCCTCTGCTATTCTCCGCCTGGCCAGCTTTGTCTACATGGTGACAAGGTGATCACTGTTAGTGCTGTGCTGACTTCCATACAGCTTACTAACCCCAGTGGAAAGAGAACTTGTTTTTCCAAGCAGCTTCAAGATAAGACTGCTTCTGACTGCACAGACCTGAACCAAGCAGCCTTTCCTGAGCCACTGTAAAAGGGCTGCTTTGGCTGAGGAAGCTTGGGCCACGAGGCTACCCTGAGTCCCTTCCTAAACCTCCCAGGCTACCTGGGAAGAAAGGCTGAATTCCAAAGGAAACTCCAGGTGTTGCCATGAATAAAGAGGCAATGGTGAAATGCTATATAGGCATGGCGGTGAACCTGTAACCCCAACACTTTGGGAGGCAAAGGCAGAAAGATCCCAAGTTCAAGGCCATTCTGGGGAACTCAGTCATTTAGCTCTATCTCAAAATAAAAAATTTTAGCTGGGTGTAGTGGCACATGCCTATAATTCTAGTACTCAGGAGGCTGAGACAGGATGGTTGCTTCAAGTTCAAGGCCAGCCTAGGTTACACAGTTCAATCCAGTCTCAAAAAACAAACAATAAATAAATAAGTTAAAAAGGGCTGAAAGAGCCAGGCATGGTTGCAGCCAGGCATGGTGCATGCCTGTATTCCTAGCATTTGGGAGTCTAAGGCAGGAAGACTGTCATAAGTTTGAGTATAGTCTGGGCCACATAGTAAATTTAAGACCAACATAACTACACAGCAAGACCCTGTCTCAACAAATAAAAGTTAAATTTAGTTCAAAACACACACACACACACACACACAAGCAAGTAAAAATAGGTGAGGCCTGCAGTAAGAGAGGCAAAGGACCTTCTAATACTAGAAGGGAGGTGTCAGCAAAGCTGGCTGGTTGGATGACAGGGACTTCGCCACCTACCATGAAACTAACCCTCACCCTGGTGCTCAGGGGACGCCTGCTTTCCAGACCTTCCCACCAGAGGGCCTCACCTGTTCTGGGCAGCAGCCCCATCCCACAGCCCTCCCCACGCTGCAGGCCACTGGTCCTGCAGCTTCTGCCCAGCACACCCAGCCCTAGGCTAACTGCCTCTGGGC
>PVJX010016829.1:15153-39685 GCA_004027295.1 Dolichotis patagonum
TCTGGAGGATGAGGCAGGAGCTCTGAAAATTTGAGGCCAGCCAGACCCTGTCTCAACAAATAAAAGTTAAATTTAGTTCAAAACACACACACACACACACACACACACACACACACACACACACACACGCACGCAAGTAAAAATATGAGAGGCCTGCAGTAAGAGAGACAAAGCCACTTCTAATACTAGCAGGGAGGTGTCAGCAAAGCTGGCTGGTTGGATGGCAGGGACTTCGCCACCTACCATGAAACTAACCCTCACCCTGGTGCTCAGGGGATGCCTGCTTTCCAGACCTTCCCACCAGAGGGCCTCACCTGTTCTGGGCAGCAGCCCCATCCCACAGCCCTCCCCACGCTGCAGGCCACTTGGTCCTGCAGCTTCTGCCCAGCACACCCAGCCCTGGGCTAACTGCCTCTGGGTGTGGTTTTCAGGTCCTTTCTGTGGGTGTGAGGTAGACACAGCTCCTTGGGGATAATTCAATCCAGTTTACAACTGAATAACTTCATAACACTTCCACACACCTAGTCTCACACGAGCCTCATAACTTTGTGAGGTGGACAAGACAAATCTTATTTGTCCCTAGTCATGGATGTGGGGAAACAGAGGCTGAGAGAGGTTGAGTAACATGGCCGAGATCCCTCTGATGAACTGATAGCCAGGAGTCACACCCAGAACAGCCTGATTCCGTAGAAGGCCTTTCTTGCCCTCCTTGCTCTGCACCCTCAGGAACCCAGGGGTGGGGATGGACCCTGCCTCCTCTAGAGCCCATGGGTGTGGGGGCAGTAAGTTGTCTGGGTGGGCGCCACTCCACTTGTCAGGCCAGGCCTAGAGCTCCTAAGGGGTGAGGGCAGCCCTCTGGTCTCCTTGGCCCCTCGCACCCAGAAGCATTTATTCCTTGCTTCCACTCTGGGAAGCAGGAGGTCACGGTGCCTGGGATGAAGACCTGAGTCCTGGTAGGTGCGATGTCGCCCAAGGCCACCCATTAGGCCTTTGAGAGCCAGCACCCGAGCTCCTGTCTCTTCAGGTCCCCTGTTCTGCCAGGCAAGGCGCGGGGCCTGGAGCCTGGGCTAGCGAGGGGAAAGAGGGCAAAAAGGGCAAGGAGACACTGGTGGGCTTTGGGGCGCGCCATGTGACACTGGGAGCAGATGTGATTCCCGGCGATGGCGGCACCTGCGCGGGCTGGCCTGGGCCGCGCGGGCCCAGTAAAGCGGAGGGAGGGAGGCCGGCGGCCGCGGCCGGTACCACGCCAGCCAGCGGAGGGCAGGGCCAGGCCAAGAGCTCCGCCCCAAAGGGGCGCTGCCACCCGAGGAGGCGGCGCTCCGCCGCTTCTCATTCATTGTCTTGACAGCATCCTCAGCGGGCCGGTCTCCGGCTCCTCCGCACCTTCCTCTTCCCCTTCCCCCTCCACTTGGGGGGTGCGCTCACCACCTGCAGCAGGTAGGGCTGGGTCCCCGGGAGCGGGCTGAGCACCGTGGCTATGACCACTTGTGGGGCCGCGCGCGTGGGTGCAGAGGGGGCGGGCGGGCTGTCAGGGCCACCTGGCTGCCTCTGCCGTCCGGGCGCTGGCCGGCCACCCCGCGGGGAGCCCCGGTGCTGAGGAGTGCAAGCAGCCGGCGGAGGGGCACGGAGCACCCGGGGTGCGGGCAAGGACTTCTGCGCCCAAGATGGAGGTGGGCACGCGCCAGGGGCCGCCACAAGCGCCGGTTTCCCTGAATGGACGGTAGCGGTCAGGGCCGGGGTGGGGACAGTGGAGCAGCTGCCCTAAGCTTGGACACAGGAAGGCCTTGAGAGCAAAACAAGAAAAGACCAAGTTCCCCTTTCCGTGGTTTCTGGGCCTGGTACCTGGGTGGGGGAGGAGGCGGGTGGGGCGATGGCTTCCTGTGCCCCCACCCTTGGTTTAGGCTTCCCTTTCCCTGCTCACCTGGGACTGACAGGCTTCTTGGAGCCCACGGCTTTTTACCAGTACTCCTCACCTGCTTCTGGGCCGGCAGACCTGGGAGCCTCCTCGGGAGTGGCCAGGGAGGGCTGGAGCACCCAAAGAAGTGGCCAGGCCTGGATGAGGCCGGTGGTGACAGAGGCTTGGGGCAGGGAAGGTGCCCTCACAGGGCGGCACAGGACCCTTACTGAGAAGGAGAGTGTGCAGCTGGGCACCCAGGTGGGCCTTGAAAGCAGACAGGACCCCTTCGGCTTTGCCTGTGCTCTGCTCAGCACTGGTGGGGGAGAGGATCCCAGCTGGACTCGAGAAGCCAGCGTGGGCTTCTCCCTTCCTCTGTGCAGTTATACTGGGGGTGGAGATGGTGCTTATTAAGGGCACCTGCTTTTTCTGAGCAGAGGCGAGAGGCAAAGGAGTGGGGAGGAAATACTGGAACTTGAGCCACTGCTGCTTCTTATGCCCAGACCTACTGGGGAAGCCATCCTGCCACTTCATTCCCTCCCTGGCAGGCCCACCCACCATTGGGACTGGAACACAGAGAACAGGGAGAGCCAGCTCTGTCCTGGCCTTAGGAGTCTCCCTGTGTGGGTGAGGGACGTGGGCTCTGGACACTGTCAGTAGGTGAGAATTTACCCTTGGGCCATCTGTGCTGATGCCCGTGTCTGAACTATTGGAAAGGAAATGGTTTGCATCCAACAGCCAGTAAGTCAACAAACATCCTCAGTGCTGCGCTCCAGGTTCGGTTCTAGGGGCTGAGAGTGCAGGAGTGACAGTGTGGCTCAGGGTGGCCTGTGGTAGGCAAGACAGAAATGAGGAGCCGGGAAGAATGAGCATGGGGCGGTATGGCAAGGGTGCCCCAGACATGATGCTGGGCCCTAAACATCAGACTTAGGGTACTGGGGACAGGAGGGACTCTAAGGTCAGACGTGACCTGAAGGACAATACACCCACTGTGTATGCCCCTAGGATGAGCCGGCAGGTGGTCCGTTCCAGCAAGTTCCGCCATGTGTTTGGACAGCCAGCCAAGGCAGATCAGTGCTACGAGGATGTGCGTGTCTCACAGACCACCTGGGACAGCGGCTTCTGTGCTGTCAATCCCAAGTTCGTGGCCCTCATCTGCGAGGCCAGTGGGGGAGGAGCCTTCCTGGTGCTGCCCCTGAGCAAGGTGAGCCCCTAGAGCCCTAGAGACATCAGCTTGTCCCCTCAAGGAGGCCTCTGCCGTCCAGTAGCTGTGTGGCGTCCCGTATAGGTGACTGTCACCAAGCCTCCTTGTGCCTCAGTGTAGTTATCTGTAAAACTGGGCTGGGCCAATATGCCTTCTGTGCCCTCCTGCTCCTGTGGGCAGAGCTTATATGGAAACTGGAGCTCAGAGAGGGCACATGAGGAATACGTAGAAACCTGCAGACCAGAATGAGGTCTCCAAAGTCTCATTCTGGACCTTTCTCCCATGGAAGAGATCTGGTTGGGCCCAGCATATTCTCAGGGCCCAGGAATCCAGGTCTGGGCCTGTCTGGGGAACTAGGTGGAGCTGGTAAGGACCCAGTTAGTGGTGGGCCCACAGCTCACAGGTGGGGATGATGCAACAGGCCTCCTCCTCCCTCTGAGGAGCTGCCCCCTGCACTCCTATGCTCTTTGGGGGTTGAGACAGGAAGGGGAGACAGGCCTTAAATTGTTACCTTAAAAGGGCCGATGGAAGCAAAGAGAAGAGGAAGTGGTTGTTGGGGTGAGAGCTGGGCCCTCGCCCCGCACGCTCTCACACAGGAAGCCCTGCGGAAGTAGCGGCCCTGGAAGAGGCCATTTCCAAACCTCTGCTGCTGTCTGGGGCCAGTTGTGACAGACCTCCCGGCCACCTTCCACTCAGCAGGCTGAATCCCTGCACATACACGCACCACTTCCACACTTCTTCCTTAGAGAACTGTGGTCCTCTATCTGTGAGAGTGCAGGGACTGGCCTGCTACACCCCTGGAAAGGAGCTCAGGGAACCAAGGTGGTAGTAGGATGCTAGCCCTCAGAGTACATGGGAGACTAAAGCAGAAACAGGAAAGATCTTGGCCAGGCTCTCCCATACCGTGGCACGCCCTACTCTATGCTACTCATGGCCGGGCTGTGTGGCCCTAGAACAGAGAACACACCCATCCCATCCCAGGCCTTGGCTAGCCTCTGCTTCCCTGGGACCCCCGAGCCTTCCTGTGTCCCTCCTTCAAGGGTATGGGGCAGCTGGATTGGGTTTAAAGGGTCAAAGCCCCTCTGTCAAAGGCCTGCTGTGCCCTCTAGACTGGACGAGTGGATAAGAATGTGCCTATGGTCTGTGGCCACACAGCCCCAGTGCTGGACATCGCCTGGTGCCCACACAATGACAATGTCATTGCCAGTGGCTCCGAGGACTGCACAGTGATGGTGAGTGATAGGGGGACTTGGGGGCTGGGGAATCCCCAGGTTGGATTTGAAGCCCTAAGGACTCACTCACTCTTCTCTGCAGGTATGGGAGATCCCTGATGGGGGTCTCGTAGTGCCTCTGAGGGAGCCTGTTGTCACCTTGGAGGGCCACACTAAGCGTGTTGGCATCGTGGCCTGGCACCCCACAGCCCAGAATGTGCTGCTCAGTGCAGGTGCTGGAAGATGGGGAAGGAGGGGGTTGCTGGTGGCTGCCACAAATGGGACAGGAGGCTCGTGGCTTTGGCTTACTGCTAACCCTGGGGTGATTGTGCAGGATGTGATAACGTGATCCTGGTGTGGGACGTGGGAACTGGGGCGGCTGTGCTGACACTGGGTCCAGATGTGCACCCAGACACCATCTATAGTGTGGACTGGAGCCGAGACGGTGGCCTGATCTGCACTTCCTGCCGTGACAAGCGCGTGCGCATCATCGAGCCCCGAAAAGGCACTATTGTGGCTGTGAGTTGCCATGAACCCTGACTCCTGGCACCATTGTTCCTCCTACCAGACCCTTGCATGCTGCCCCCATTGCCCCAGCTGTGGGCTGTTTGCTCGGGTGGCTATAGGTGCCCTACCTAGCACCACTCTCTTGCAGGAGAAGGATCGGCCCCACGAGGGGACCCGGCCCGTGCATGCTGTGTTTGTATCAGAAGGAAAGATCTTGACCACAGGCTTCAGCCGCATGAGCGAGCGGCAGGTGGCACTGTGGGACACAGTGAGTGCTGAGACATGACACAGAGGGCCCCAGGGCAAAGAATCAAGCTGGAGGTTGAGTCTCTGTCCTGCCTTTTGCCAGGCTGGATGGCCCTGAGCCTCAGTCTACCCATCTATGAGATGAGAATTTCCACTGGTTGGAATAGGAGGGCCCTTACCCAGTCACTGCTCAGTATGTGGGTCATCACCCCTAGGCTGGACATGGCCCTGCCCATTCTTACCTCCTGCCCGTCTCTGCAGAGGCACCTGGAAGAGCCACTGTCCCTACAGGAGCTGGACACAAGCAGTGGAGTTCTGCTGCCCTTCTTTGACCCTGACACCAATATTGTGTACCTCTGTGGCAAGGTGGGTGAGTTAAGAGGTACAGGGGGTGGGGAGGTAGGCAGGAAGGGCTTGAAGTGGACCAGGGCTAGAGGGCCCTGCTGGTGCTAACTCTGCCTTTGCATGAACTACCTATAGGGTGACAGCTCTATCCGGTACTTTGAGATCACCTCGGAGGCCCCATTCCTGCACTATCTCTCCATGTTCAGTTCCAAGGAGTCCCAGCGTGGCATGGGCTACATGCCCAAACGTGGCCTGGAGGTGAACAAGTGTGAGATTGCCAGGTGACTCACCCTGACCCTGACCCAGCATGCTTCTGGGCAGCAATGACCCCCATGCTGACATTCAGTCTCTGCCCCATCATTCTGCGGGTACTGCTCACCTTCCTGTTTCCACAGATTCTACAAGCTACATGAGCGGAAGTGTGAGCCCATTGCCATGACAGTGCCTAGAAAGGTGATGCCCCCATGCCCCTGCCTGGGTTGGCTGGGTGGCAACCCTGGGGGCATGCACAGTGGTGCGGGGCATTCCCACACAGCTAACTAACCTTGGCCTTGCCCACAGTCTGACCTGTTCCAGGAGGACCTGTATCCACCCACTGCAGGGCCTGACCCTGCCCTCACAGCTGAGGAGTGGCTAGGTGGTCGGGATGCTGGGCCCCTCCTCATCTCCCTCAAGGATGGCTACGTACCCCCAAAGAGCCGGGAGCTGCGAGTCAATCGGGGCCTGGACAGCTCACGGAGGAAGGCAGCACCAGAAGCTAGTGGCACCTCTAGTGCGGTGAGAGGCGGGTGGGGACCTGGGAAACTAGGATGGGGAAATGGGAAAGGGCAGAGCAAGTATGCAGGCACTCAGTGCCCCAGTGGAAGGAGGCTGACATTGGGGGCAACCCAAGCTCACAGTGTCAGGACTCTTTTGGGGGCTAGAGTATGTGATCCTGAGTTCTCAGAAAACAGGTTTCAGGCTTACAGGCCTACAGCTTCCTGGGCAGCAGATGAGAGAGAGAAGGGTCCAAATCCCAGCCGGGCGTGATAGTGTACACCTATAATCCCAGCCCTTGGGAGGCTCAGGCAAGAAGACTGCCACAAATTCAAGGCTAGCCTGAGCTACATAGTGAGTTCAAGGCCAGCTTGAACTGTACACCTTTTTTTCAAGACCGGCTCAAAAAAAAAAAAAGCAAGCAAGAGTCCAAGCTCTAGACTTGGCCTGTTAGGAGGGACTGAGCAGGGTAAGGGACATCCCGGGCCTAATGCAGTGCTGGGTCCTCCAGGATGCCATGTCCCGCATGGAGGAGGAGATGAGGAAGCTGCAAGCCACGGTGCAGGAGCTACAGAAGCGCTTGGACAGACTGGAGGAGGCAGTCCAGGGCAAATAGTTAATGCTGGGTTTTCAGCTGGCGCCAGCCACGCACACCTACCCAAGTCAGGCCGGCATGGCAGATGAGAAAAAAAAATAAATAAAAATGGCTTTATTTTCTGGTACCTCTAAGACTCTGATGGCTATTCACCTGGATACAGGGTCTGCTGAACTGACCTGTCTTTGAGCTCCTGCTCTTACCCCCTGATGAGGCTACACCCTGTCAGGATTGGTGGTCAACTCCAAGTGCCCTACATCACAGGAACAGGAATCAGTGGGCAGGACCCACTCATGCTAATATGGGCTACAAGCCCGCTCTCCATTTCCTAGCCCATTCTCAGGACTAGCAGGTCTGACCTATTTAAGACCTGGTTGGGCCTCAAAAATTTCCACATTTGCCCCAAACCTGCTTTTTCTCAGTCACCCAAAACATCAGGTTGAATACAGCTGTCCTGGCTCTGCTGCTTGTGGGCAAATGAACCCACAGGCACTCATGCCCTGCTCATCTTGCAAACTGCAACCCACAGGAGAAAAACAACTCTGTAAGGAAAAAACGTAGAGCCAATGTAACAGCCTAACCCTGGTTTATAGGTAAAGAAACAGGCATAGAGCAGGGGACTGGCTGGCTGAAGGACAGATCATGAATCATGACTTACATCCCTTCATCTTGTTCAGTGTCCCCCTAACACAGTGCTAATGCCTCCTGGGGGCCTCCTGTGGGTTCTGCCTGGGCCTGGCCCCGGGGGAGAGGGAGACCTGGCTAGACCACACCTGTCAAGGTGGGGTGTGATGCTAAATTTTGATGCCCAATTTACTGGGTAACACTCTGGACTGGCACAACACAGAATTGCTGGAATAGGTGTCTTGGCCACTGCAGAGCTAGTTCATACCACACAGGCACTGCTAAAGGTCCCATTCCCACTGGCTCCTCTTTGGCCTGCAAAAGAACGTACAGGGCAGATATGAAAAGGTCCCTGGCTACCCACTTTGGCCCCACTTTGCACGCAAGTCACTTCTCTCTGAGTGATCATCTGTTCACTGGGCGAGGGCTCCTGTCAGCTTAGTGAATGAGTAGTTGGGCCCCATCAGCAGTATGGACTGGGCAATGCCCCTTCTCTGTCTCTCCTGCAGTACAGGGCCGATGGACCCCTTCTGAGTTCTCCTGAGGAGGCTCAGTCACCACTTCTCCTGGTTCAAAGGAACTACAAAAGTTCAGGAAATGATCTCTGGCACCAGGAGGGTTAACCAGTGACCACCATGACTCTCATTTTCACTAGCTCATTCTTCACAATGGGAACAGGAGATGGAGATGTGGGGTGTGGGTAATTCAGGGGCTGAAGAACTCCCCTTGAAAGCACAGAGGAACAGAGTGGGCTAGATGGTTGAAAACGTCGTTTCTTATTGTCAAAGGGTTCTGGCCTCAACTTGGCCACCTGATGTCCCTCCTGAGTCTCACAGTGCTCAGTACAAGATCCTACCATCTAACAACCCATGGTTAAGACTGCTGTAGACTTATCACCTGACCCAATTTTGAGGCTCGGGTCAGCTTTATTTTCCAGCTCTAGTACTCAACAATGGAATTTTTTTTTTTCTTCAGCATCATCCTATGTAGCCCAGGGTGGTCTCAGGCTGATTCTTGCTATGCATCCCAGGGTGGTCTCAAACTCCCAGTCCTCCCACCTCAGCCTCTGGAGTGCTGGGACTGCAGCTGTGCACCACCTCATCTTGCTTCATCTCTGCACCTTGAAGGCTGGCAGAGTAGGAAGCACCAGCTCTCTGAGGATTTGGTGGGAAATGGAAGTACAGACCCTGAGGGGTAGGTAAAAAGGTTTAATAGGCAGGCTTTGGAAAGGACTTAAGGACAGAACTTCCACTGTATAAGTGGGGGGGCACCACGTGGCCCACATGGGTAAGAAGCTTGTTCAAGGTAAAACAAAGGGCAGAGACAAAACAGGGAGAAGCCAAGCCCTACAGTCAGCCTCAGGGTGACTCTCACACACAAAACACAACACAAAAGCTGGCCCTAATATATAATTTAATGGCTGTGCAGGCCTTCATCCCTCATTTCTGACGCTCACGGGTCCACTGTTCTGGGGTCAGGGTTTTCTGCTCAAAGGCATGGATGTGCGGGAGTTCTTCTGCTAGACATTCGTTCACCAGCCTAAGGTAAGAGAGGGGTTCGAAATGGCAGGCCGAGGCCTGGGTCGCAGTGGCCAGAGCTAAAGTGACCCAAGAGACTGGAGGTGTCTCCCAGGCGGTGGTCTGTCTCCAAGACGTGGGAGCACGTGGAGACCGGTAGGAGACTCGAGACGCTGGGCCTCCTTGCAGGGATGAGAGAGCTGGGATGAAGGGGGCAAGGGAGTGGCTGGGGCGTGATCATGCAAGTTTTCGGGGCTCACCGGTGTCTCTGAAGCAGCGGCTTCCCCTCGAATTTAGTCGACACCACGAGGACTCGGAAGCTCGTCGCACAACGGTTTGGAGTCGTGTCCTCCACCTCCTACGGGGCAGAAGAATGGGGACCATGCGGAACCGGCTCACAAGACCCCTTTTTTCTGATGAGGTGGATTCTGAGGGCTCAACTCACCACGTGGTCCGCCTCCAGGTCCCGCTGCAACTTATCCCGCAGGGAACTGGCACTGAGTTCCATGGCTGCAACCGAAGTGGTGCAGCCTGGCGGGGCACAACCAACCTCGGGACCGGCACTTTACTTTCCGTCCTTACCCGAGCCGCTTCCGCTAGAGCATCTCTTTCCGCCCTTACTAAGACCTCTGTAACGCACTTCCGCCCTTACACTCGCAGGGTTTTCCCGAAGTGAAGGGTTTGCGCGTTAAGCAGTATTAGCCAATCAGAGTCCGCGGGAGGAAGGACTCTGCGAGGCCGGCGCTGATTGGTTGGGGCACCTGCGCACAACTGCTGGGGTTCTGTGTTCGTCCAGGAGAGGGTGCCCGAAACCCGGTTTCGGAGGCCTCTAAACTGCCTTGCACTCATCCCCGAGTGCTTTTCTCTGAACAAGCGTCTTGCTGCCCTAGCAATCTAGTCATGCCGGGGCTCCGAAATCAACCTTAGGTAACTAAAATCAATCTCCGGCTCTGGATCATAATCAATAAAGTCCCGATGGGCCCTGTGAAAGGCGTGACGAGGCCAGGGGGGTGGGGGGCTTTGTCAGTGTCTACCTGCTCTGGTGTTGCCATATAGACTGAGCTGGTGGTCTCGCAACATTAAGGAATGAAGTCGGCAAGCAAAGGTAGAAGAACGGGAGAAAAAAAGAGAATCAAGATATATCACAGACGGGTACAAATTCTCTATGATGACATCATCGTGTATACTTGTGATCATTATGTATACCTAAAATGTACCACTAAACTTAGTTAATTTAAAACAAAATGGTATCTCCTAGATTTCTAAGAGGGGTCCTGAGTGGGTGGCCATTGAGGCGCTTTGTCCAAGGATATCTATACAGCAAAATCGCAATGTGGGTCCAACATAGGTCCAACTACAACCAGCCTATAGGATTATAAATTTAGATTTTAAGATTAGCCTATAGGATTATAAATTTAGCTCACTGTTGATCCAACAGGGAAAGGAGGCGCGTAGCTAGGGTAAACTGGAGAATCATTAGGCATTCCTGGAAAGGGATGAGAGGATGGTCTAGATGTTTCGGTCACCCACCTATGTGTCTGAGGCCTCTGGGCTCACTGGACCAAGTGCTAATTCTAGTTATCATTTAAGCTTCAGGTTATCTCTAGTGAGGCTTGTATGCCTGGCTGTCCTGTCACTATCTTGAGGCCTGGCTCCTCTCCATTTTGCCTCCAGCCCATCTTGTGTCTCCTCTTCTGCACTGATTTCCTTGAGGGCCAATCCCTCCCTGACTGCCTATTAATTCCCATCTAACTTATCTGTCTACAGTAATACTATCTACCTGAATCCTCAGTATTGGAGCTCTGGAACATGGGGGCAGCAGCACAGTGGAGGGGGCAGGATGGGCTAGAAGGCTGATCAGTACATCCGGGGAGATAAGAACACACTGCCTTCTTGCCACCTTCTCAGGAAGTCTTCCCTGGCTCTCTACCTAAAACTGAGTCTTTGTTGTGCACTTCCCTGCCCTTTTCCCCCCTGAACTCTGTCTAATTTAGCATAACTGTATCAAGTTTTGTCATCAGGCTCCCCACCCTTCACCCTAAATCCAGGAGGGAGTTCTTGTGCTCTTGTCAATGTAAGTAAATGACTCCCTGAGCCCTTTCCCTGCCTACCACCTCTGACAGGATGAAGAAGCCCCTCTGCATTGTCCCCATCCCAGCTGTCCCCTGCAGGCCTATATGATCTGCCTGGCAAAGGAGTTCCTCTAGGCAGAGCCAGGGCAGCTTGTGCCCCTAGAGGGCCAGTGTCCTAGGTGAGTCTGGTCCCCTCTCCCCAAGCCAGGTCTAGTCCAGGGTGAGGGTGACCAGCCGTCCAGACCAGGCCAGCTGAGTCCTCATCTTGGTACCCGGATCCCACAAGCTGGAAGGGGCTTGTGATGTCTGACTCTGTATCATCTCGTCCAACTGCAGGCTTAACTCACTGTAAAAACTCTGATGTGGGGAGACCTGATTTGGCTGTGTGGGCCCTTGAGAAGAGGATGACAACTTGGATTTAGAAGAGGTGAGAATGCCCTGGTCACACTTTTGCCTCTCCATCTCTAGGCTGCTGTTATGACTTGTGTCTAGATGTCCCCCAAAGTCTCATAGGTGGGACTTTTCAGAGGTGGCTTGACTTAGAGTATGATGCTGGGACCAAGGGTGTTTGGTTACTAAATGAGTCCACTGATTGGTTTGTCATAGTTCTGCGTTAAGATTAAGGGTGCCCCACCCCAAGTGTAAGTGCTACCTGTCCTAAGGACAGCTAGCCTGGATAAGATACAGGGGAAAGAAAGAGGGTCCCTGCTTGTTAGTTGTTGTTTGCTGCTTGCCATGGACTATTTCTCATCTGTGATGCCCCTCTGCCATGCCACCGTGCCACCTTGCCCTGTAGCCAGCTGATTATGGATTGAAACTTCTACAAACTATAAACCAAAATAAACCTTTCTTCTTTTAATTTTGGGTATCAGATATTTTGTCTCAGTAGTGAGAAAAGTATCTAAGACAGCTGCCTTCGGTCAACTTACTTGTCTCCACAGGGACACTGGACAGAGCTGCTGGAGACCTGATCCTCAGTGTCTCTAACTGGCCACTATTCCTTTTCTGTCCTTCTGGTGCATGGGTTCTGGAAAGTGTTTGAGTACAATAAAAAAAATTCTCAGTTAAGGGTGACTTTGGTATTTGTGGAGAGGCCTGAATAAAGGAAATGTGGGCAGAAGTGACATAATCATTTCATAATCAGAGACCACCATAAATTGTTACTTCTGAGACAATCTGTCTTCTGAGACAATCAGTGGCAAAAAAGTTGTTTTATATTAGTCACTTTCTTGTCACAGGGGATATCAGTTAGTGTTCAATAGAATAACAGATTTAATAGGATTTACAAGGTAAGCTTATGTCGGCTGCCTGCAGAGTTAGCTATGGAAGCAAAGGTCGTCTGCATGCAGGAGAGCTCAAAATCCAGTCAAGGTGAAAGACCTGGAGCTCACTGAAGAGTTGTTGGCATTTGTATTGGGAAGCTGGAGGATCTATGCTGGAAGACTGAAGAGTCTGTGCTGGAAGCCTGGAGGTGGACATCCCGAGGCAAAGGCAAACACTAGAACTCCTCCACAGAAACAGAAGCAAGACTTCCTCCTTCTTCCCTTTTTATTCCATTCAGGCTATAAAGCCTATAGGTTGGTGCCACTCACACCCAAGGTAGGCCTTCCTTCTTCAATAAGTTCATTTAATCATACCCAGAACTGTGCTAAACCAATCAGCTGGGCGTTTCGTACTGAAATTGGCACAGTGGTTAACGATTACACTGGGACAGAATTCACAATAGCCAAAACTCTTAAAAGAGGGGAGATTTATTTTAGTTTAGGGTTTTCAGAGGATTCAGTCAAATGGTTGGAAGTTCCAAGACAGAAATGACAAGGCAGACAGGCTGAGGTGGGTTCGTGAACAACAATATAGGCATCCAAGCAGAAAAACTGTTAAATTTGGAATTTAATTAAATGAGCTCAGGACCACTCGTATACAGACAGACAGACACACACACACACACACGCCTTGTTTCAGGGTCCAACAAATGGCACTGAGCTGGAAACTTAGCGTTTTTAAAAGAGAGAATCACAAAAGACATCCTGTTAGAGACGATTTAGCTCAACTCTTTCATTAATGTTTGGTTGACACCTGTATCCTGCTTTTTTTGTTAAGCAGCTTAATTTTTCTTCTGTAAGTACAGCTCATTCTGCTTTTCTCATGGGACTTATACCCTGAGTAATTTTCCATTTTCCTGAATACAGGGCACTGGTTAAATGCAGGGCTCAAGATGGTGTTAGTTATGACAAGCTACAACATTCCCCACTGGTTTTAATGCATGAATCAAATCCTTGATTCCTGGTCATCTTTTTAAATTCATCTTCCTCATCTACATTTTGTAATTCCTTATGTTGAGAACATATAACCGTTAATTTAATAGATTGGACTTGACTTTGGATATAATGCATTAAACAATCTATCATGCAGGGGCCGATAGTAATGGCCAGTAAGAGGAAAACCAGGGGTCCTGCCAGAACTGAGAGTAGAGTGGTCAGCCATGGGGTGGTGGAAAACAAATTTTCATACCAACTCTGTTGATGTCTCTCATTTTTCCTATCAGCTAGGCACCTTCTGAGCTAAGACTGTTCCTAATAACTCCTGAATGGTTCGTGTAAAAGCAACAAGATTCACCAAGGGCTAGGCATAGACCTCCCTCTTTTAGGAATAGGAGGTCTAGACCTCGCTGGTTTTGAAGGACTGTCTCAGCCAGGGAGTTTAGAGACTCCTCCAGGAGATGAACATTGTGTTCAAGTGTGCCCAGATCATGGTCTATTTTTTTGCTTAGTATCTGGTAATTTTGGGGTCCCACTATGAGGGCTGTGGTTCCTAGTGCTGCGGAACCAGCTACTCCTAATGCCAAAAGGGCAGGAATTAGGACTGAGGCCCTCTTTTTCTTGTGAGGTAGGGTAACCCCATGTGCTCCCTCCTCCTCCTTCAGAATACCAGTGCACTTGGGGAAGAACATGAGTTAAGATACAGAGTCCAGGGTTAGGTCCAGTGAAGACGCCAGACGAGCAGAAGGGGTGAGGCTGTTTATACAGGCAAACCAAGTTCCTGGTGGGGAGACTAAATGCTGGTTGAGGGGGTAAGAGACATTTTGTACATACATAGTTGAATTACAATTAATTTGAAATGGGGAGCACTTCAAGGGGAAATTTACAGACTGCATACAAAGTCCAGAGCCCTGAATGTTTCCCAGAGTGAAGGACTTAGGTCCCTGCCCCCAAAAGCATGAAGAACCAGAATCATGGTTTGAGGTGTTTACAATCTGGGTTAGATTGTTAGTCCCAACAGTTGTGTTTGCAGCAAGTCCCATGTAATAGGGGGGCTCAGAATTTAAGCATAACCAACAGTCTCGAATAATGTTGGAGGATGAACTACTAATTAATTTGAACATCAGTTCCAGAGATTGGAAGACAGGGCTCGCAGGTTGTAATTGTGCTGAGGCATGAAGAGGTCATTTGGGGACAGATGGAGAGAGAGGGGAACTCATGGTGGAGGTAACTGCTCGAGTGGGAATCCCCTTTGGTGGTAGGGCAAGCCCACTGAGGGGGTCTATAGGTTTTGAATGGACCAGAGTACTTCCTGGTTTTCTCTGGATGGTAAAGAGTGAACCAGGATCCCACCCAGTGACATAGAGGCAAATGCCCAAGTTTTTCCTCCATTCCAGGAAGAATCTTCTGATTAAGTAAAAATAAAATGGAGCCCTTAAGGGAGTCGTACCTAGCGGACTTATAAGGGTCATTATCTGACCAGGGGGCTACAGTTTCACAACCCCAAGCAGTTTGGTGCCAATAGTAATGGCGCAGGTTCGACCCAGAACTAGTGGAACATCCGTCCACTTTATAGAGATCGCCGGATACAAATCTAATGAGAAAAGCCCAACTGGCGGCTGAAGCAAGGCCAGTGCATTCAGGGTTATTTGTGGCAGCCTTCCCTATGATCAAACAGAGGGTGACATTAAGGAGAATATTCCCAAAGCTTCTGGTAGAGGTTAGGGTTACTCCATCTGAAGTTCTACTAATAACCCACATATAAGCTATAGGGCAATAATTTTTCGTGGGAATGGGTAGAATAAGGAAGATTATACTCATAAACAAACTTAGGGTCCACATCTTTGGAGCTTAACCTTTAAAGGGTCAGAAGACTTTTTGATAGTCCACTTAGCTGGAGTCTCTGGTCCTATGGGCTTGAAGTGGGAGTGATTAATCAATGGCTCTTCTCCAGCAACCTTCAAGGTAACTGTATAGGGTCCTTCCCAGCAGGTGCCTAGGGATGTGGGCTGTGTCCTTTTGATGTAGATTTGATCACCAGGTTGAGCTGCCAGGGGTTCACCAGGTTTTTCAGGTCTGGTGGGTTGAGTGCAACCAGAACAAGTGGTGGGTTGAGTGCAAGAAGGGCTGGAGAGCCTATAAGGACTTAACAAGTTCCCCATTAGTGACAGCAGCCAACTTATCATCTTGGACATGGGGATTCAAAGGGGGCAGTCGGCTGTACATGGCCTCAAAAGGAGTAATGCTTTGGGGATTTAGCTCAGTGGCATAAGCGCCTGCTTTGCAAGCATGAGGTCATGAGTTCGATCCCCGGTACAAAAAAAAAAAAAGGAATAATGCCCTGGAAGTAGGGGGTACATCGCACATGCAGAAGGGCAAAAGGAAGGAGGCTTAGCCAGTTTTTGCCAGTCTCAAGAGCCAATTTTGAAATAGTTTCCTTTATGGTTCTGTTCATTCTCTGTACTTGGCCTGAACTTTGAGGCTGGTAGGCACAATGTAATTTCCAGTTGATTTCTAAAGCTGCAGCTAAACTTTAAGTGATCTGAGCTATGAAAGCTGGGCCATTGTCTGACCCCAGTGAGGTGGGCAAACCAAATCGAGGCACTATCTCATAGAGGAGTTTCTTAGCTACTATGAGAGTTGATTTAGTCTAAGTGGTGAATCCTTCAGTCCATCTGGTGAATGTGTCTACAAGAACTAAGAGATATTTATTTATGTCCTCCTCTTCCTGGACCCATTTCAGTAAAGTCTATCTCCCAGTGGTCTCCAGGGGTAAGTCCTCGTCTCTTTTGAACATCAGTGGGAGCCAGCTTAGGGTTTACTCTATAAGACATTGTGGGCATTTTTGGCTGACCTCTTCAGTCAGGCAAGATAATTTGGGGATAAAATAATGTCCTCGGAATAACTCAGCTAATTTAGTTCCTCCTAAGTGGGTGGCCTGGTGGGTGTCCTGGAGGAGCTAGGGGCCTAACGATTCTGGGGTGAGAATTCACCCATCTGGTAAGGTCTGCCAGCCCTCTGGAGAGAGTTGGGCCTCTAAGCTCTTGGCTAATCTCAAATCTGAATCTGAGTAAGATGGCTTGGGTAGTACTGGTGGTGGGAGAGCTGGGAGTAGCATGATATGCCCCCCCACTGGTTTTAGTGTCACCTCTCTGGCTGTCTTATCAGTGAGGGCATTTCCACAAGCTATTGGGGTGTCTTCTCGTTGGTGCCCCCAAACAATGTATAATGGCAACCTTTTGAGGCAACCAGATGGCAGCCAGGAGGTCTAAGATCTCGGGGGCATTTTTGATCTTTGTTCCTGCTGAAGTTAATAGTCCTCTTTCTTGATAGCTGGCCCCATGCGTATGGATGGTAGCAAAAGCATACTGACTATCTGTATATATATTTATACATTCATTTTGTCCCTGTCTTAGGGCTTGAGTAAAGACTATCAGTTCTGCCCGCTGAGCTGAAATTCTGGACCCTAAACCTTGGGCCCATATTACCTTAGTTTCATTGGTCTCTGCAGCTCCTGTCACTTGAATACCTTGGTGGAGGTAACTGCTGCCACCTGTGAAAAGGATGGCTTCAGGCTGGGCAAGCAGGACATCAGTCAGGTCAGCTCGCAGGCTTGAGACAGCGTCAATAATGTCCATTTAATTATGTATTAGCACTGAGGGGTCATCATCAGGCAGGAGAGTCACTGGATTAAGGGCAGAAGTAGACAGGAACTCGATGTGGTCAGTATCCATTAAAAGGGCTTGGTACTGGACAGTGCGAGTGTTGGAAAGCCATCTATCAGGAAGCGACTGCAATAGTGTCTCCACAGCATGTGGAGCCACTATTTGGAGTCTCTGGCCAAAAGTCAACTTAGTGGCTTCCCTGATGAGTATTGTGATGGCTGCAATTGTCCATAGGCAATTTGGCCACCCTGCAGCCATGGGGTCTAATTGGAGGGAAAGATAGGCAACAGGCCTCTTCCAGGATCCTAGATACTGGGTTAAGACTCCTTTTGCTATCCCATGACTCTCAGCCACATGTAATTGGAAAGGTTTGGCTAAGTTAGGGAGAGCGAGGGCTCGAGCATTCACGAGAGCCTGTTTTAAATCATTGAAAGCTTGTTTTTCTAACTCAGTCCAGGTTAAAGGTCCTGATGGATCCCCTCCAGTAGAGGTGTAGAGTGGCTGGGCCATTTCAGCAAAACCCAGGGTCCACAACCAGCAGTAGCCCAAAACACCTAGAAATTCTCTAACTTGATGTTTAGTCTTTGGGGAAGGGATTTTTAAGATAGCCTCAATCCTTTTATCTGACAAAGTCCGTTTTCCTCCTTCTAATACATACCCCAGATAAGTGACTTTGGGCAGGCAAAGCTGTGCCTTCTTGGCAGAGACTCCATAGCCCAATTTGTCTAAGTCCCTCAATAAGGCCTCTGTGGCTTCCAGACAAGAGGACAAATCTGCAGTGGCCAGTAGTAAATCATCTACATATTGAAGCACTGTGATGGAGGGATGTTCTGCCCGAAAATCTTGCAGGTCTTTCCTCAGGGTCTCATCAAATAGAGTTGGCGTGTTTTTGAATCCCTGAGGTAAACGTGTCCAGGTCAATTGTCCTAATTCTCCCATCTTAAGGTCTGTCCATTCAAAGGCAAAGAGGGGTTGACTCACTGGAGCCAGTGGTAGGGAGAAGGTGGCATCCTTGAGGTGTAATGCAGAGCAGCAGGTGTGCATAGGAAGCAGCAAACTGAGTAAAGTATATGGGTTAGGGACAGTGGGGTGTAGAATCATGACTCTTTTATTTACCTCTCAGAGGTCTTGGAAAGGCCAATAGTCTGAAGTCCCAGGCTTCTGGACAGGTAGCAAAGGCGTGTCCCAGGCTGACTTACAAGGAATCAAGATATTGGCCTCTTTTAACCTTTGAATGTGCTTGGCAATTCCTTCCTTGGCTTGTAAGCTGAGTGGATATTGGCAGATCCAGATTGGAGTGGCCCCAGGTTTAAAAGTGACTACAATTGGAGGTTGGTTGTTTGCCAGTCCCAGTGGGTTGGATTCTGCCCAGACCCCAGGAATCTCCTTTTGCCATTTTTGTAGCAACAAAGTTGGAGAGGAGTCTGCCAAGGGCAAGTCCACCAGAAACAAGTATCCTTCAGTCAGGGGACAAGTAAAAAGAATAGCAGAAGCAGCAGTGGTAGTCACCTCTGATTTAGCTTTCTGAAGATCTCTAGTCTTTCTGTGAAACCCAGGAGTCACTGAGGGGTTTGTGCCCTCAAAACAGATTTGAGCCTGTAACTTGTGGAGCAAGTCTTGTCCAACCAGAGGGTAAGGACATTCGGGCATGACAAGGAAAAAGTGGATTGGGGACCCTCTATTTAAATCTGTAATACTGGCCTGAGTCCATGGGTAAGCCTTTATTTTTCCAGTTGTACCTTGAATGCTCATCTTGGTTTGAGTCAAGGGACCCACTGGCTGTGGTAGGACTGAATAGCTCGCTCCTGTGTCAACCAAGACGCTGACCTTTTGGCCTCCTACGGTAAGAGTTAACCGGGGTTCCTGGGGGCTGAGAGAACCCTGACTGGCTCAGTTTTGAATCAAGACCTTCAGAGTGGAGGTGGTCTTTTTCTGGAGCTCTGGACAGTCCTTTTTCCAGTGGACATCTTTTTTACGATAGGCACACTGGTTTTTGGCTAGTGGGGCCCTTTTAGATTTGGGAGGGTTCCCTGAGTCACATTTGGCTTTGGGATTTCCCTTTCTCCTTAGAGCAAGGATTTCTGCCATTCTTTTGTTTAAGTCCCATGGATCTTCTTGGTTGCTGAAGACCTTTTGAGATATCTCCATTAACTCTGAGAGTGCCTTACCTTCTAATCCTTCTAGGCTTTGAAGCTTTTTTTAATATCTGGGGCCAACTGGGAGATAAACTCGGTATTTCCGGTGTGTTTATTCTCAGGTGCCTCCGGATCAATAGGTGTATAAAAACGATATGCCTCTAGGAGGCGCTCCAAGAATGCAGATCGAGCTTCATCAGGTCCCTGACTCACCTCTGAAATCTTAGACAAATTAGTTGGCTTCTGAGCAGCTGTTTGTTGTTGTTGTTTTAATCTATTTTTTTTGTATTTTTTCTTTTGAGAGCAGCTGTTTTTAAAGCACCCAAAAGAGTCTGGTGATACTGTTCGAGAGCTTCCTTACCTGCTTCATTGTTATGGTCCCAAGAGGGGTAAGTGAGGGGAAACACGAGGTCCAATTGAGCCAGATCAGAACTAGGGTGGTCATCCAGTCCTAGAACCAATTTGTGTCCCAAGGCATGGATATGTCCTCTTTCCTCAGAAGTGAAAAGAATCTGGAGAAGCTATTGGCAGTCATTCCAGGTGGGCTGATGCATGAAGAAAAGACTCAAGGAGGGAAATGAGACCCTGGGGGTTTGGAGAGGAGGGGTTTTGTTGTTTCCAGTTACAGAGATCACTAGTGGAGAAGGGGATGTAGCCTAGGGAGGGTCTGGGAGACCCCTCCCCAGAGACAGCCTCACAGGTAAAAAAGGAGCTGGGGGGGGCAGAAGTGGAGTCTGGAGAAGATGGTTCCAGGGCGGAAGCCCTAGGAAAGGGGCGCCTACTACGGGTGTGTGAGGGGGAAGGGAAGTGGGATTCTTCAGGGGGAGAATGGTAGGGAAGGGGAGTGATGTGTGGATTGAATCAAGGGTGGGGAGTCAGGAGGAGGGGGAAGAATAGGGGGAGGCTTAGGAGAGGCAGGTTTTGTAACTGCAATGAAAGTGCAGCCTTTGGAACGGCAAGAGGAGACCCACTTAGGGGGGTCCAGAACCAAGTCAATCCAAACAACTTGGTCAGGGTGTCCTGGTGTCCCAAAGATGACCTGACAGACCTGTGGACACAAAGAGAGTTTAAAAGTCCCTTCCAGAGGCCAAAGACTCTGAAAGCAGGCCATTCAAGTTCATAAAAAGTTGGGAGCTTTCCTGGATAAACAGGTCCATGGTAGGAAGCTGCTCTCTGGCGAAATTCCTGAAAATGGTTAAGAACACATTGCAGGGCGACAGAGAAGCAGAAGCAGACTGACCCACTTGTCACAAACAACAAACACTAAACCAGTGACAAACAAGATTAACAAAACAAAGACACTAACAGACTGACACCAAGAATTAGTTTGACCTTATGGCCAAAAAGTCCCAGGCAACATCTTGTCTGGCAATGGTCTTAGAAATTGTAATGTTGCATCCAACATCTCCAAAGACCCCCAAAGGGCACCCCAAAGAACAATCTTACCAGTAAGGATCTGGACTGCTTGCTCTGAATTAGCGTCCAATGGTTTTAGTTTCTCTTTGAAACGAAGTGATTCCTCAGGGGGCGAGGAACCTCTCTCGGCAGTCCCCCTGAGGAGCAATCACCTCAAAGACAGGCTTGGATCCTATAATCCTGGATAAGCCCCCAAATGAGGTGGGTTTGTGAACAACAATATAAGAATCCAAGCAGACAAATTGATAAATTTGGAATTTAATTAACTGAGCTCAGGACCACTCATATATAGACCCCCCACCCCACATTTCAGGGTCCAAACGAGTGACACCAAACTGGAAAGTTAGAGTTTTTAAAAGACAGAATCACAAAAGACATCCTGTTGGAAACAATTTGGCTCAACTCTTTCATTAATTTTTGGTTGACACCTATGTCCTGCTTCTTTTGTTGAGCAGCTTAATTTTTCTCCTGTGGGTACAGCTCATTCTGCTTTTCTCATGGGACTTATACCCTGAGTAATTTTCCATTTTCCTGAATACAGGGCACTGGTTAAATGCAGGGCTCAAGATGGTGTTAGTTATGCCAAGCTACAACACAGGCATGGCAGGGGACATTGGGTATTCCCACAGCAGCCAGGAAGCAGAGAAAGAAGGGAGGACAAGAATACACAGTTGCTGGTCATGTTCCCAGTGGCCTGACCCCCTCCAATTAGGCTACACCTCCTGTTAAAGTTTAGATCAAATATGGCACCCAAAGCCTCATGTGTTTGGAGTATGGGGCTATTATAGCTGATTGGCTGTTAGAGGTGGAGTCTGCAGGGAAGAGGTGGGTCGCTGGAGGATATGTCTCCTTTCTTAGCTCCTCCCTTTACTTCCTACTTCCCTGCTGCCATCCTTTGAGCAGATTTCTTCCACCCTAGCCCTTCCATCATGCTTCCTTGCCATGGAGTCAGTCAATTTTGTATGAAAAAACATAAGCCAAGAGAAACCTCTCCTTTAAGTGGGTGTCAGATATTGTGTACCAGTAAGGAGAAAGTTACTAATATACCTCATAAAAGCAGATGATCTAGGCTGGGTGTGATGACATACACTTGTAATCCCAGCACTCAGGAAGCTGAGGCAGGAGGATCACTTTGAGTTCAAGCCCAGGCTGGGCTACAAAAAGTGAGTTCAAGGCCAGCCTGAACTGCATAGTGAAACCCTGACTCAAAAAGACAGAAACAAACAACATAAATCACATGAGCTACTGAACTCATGGATGAATACACTTGTGAATATAATACACCAATGATCCAATTACTTTCCACACAAGTGAGATTTTGGAGGAACATTTTAGATCTAAGCAGTAACAATTTTTTACTAAAATTCATGACTCTTCACTTGAGCCTACAAATGCCAAATAAGTAACTAAGCAGAACACAGCTTGACCTTTGTTTTATATCCTGTACCTTAAAACTTTGGATATAGGTTTGTTACTCATTTAAGAAAAGTCAGCAGAACAAAGTTACTTAGCCCTATCCTGGCCTGGCAAATATCATCCCCCTTCCAGACAGAGGACACCAAAATGAGAGTAACTAAAATTAATTTTCAAAATTCACAGAGACAGCTGGGTGTGGTGGTACACACTGTAATCCCAGCCCTTGGGAGGCTGAGGCAAGAGGATTGCTGCAAGCCTGGGCTACATAGAGTTCGAAGCTAACCTGAACTACATAGTGAGACCCTAGTAAGGCCACTCCTACCAAAAAAAAAGAAAAAATTCACTGGGACATTTGATGTCCAGCGTCCACAACATCCAGTGCCAGACCCTACCTCTTGGGGCCAGACCTGGAGGTCTGAGGCCATTGTCCTGAAGCAGTGATCCCCCAAATCCAGGGTGAGCAGAGCATCTCGAGGCTAAAGCCACCACAGTTGGAGACAGTCACCACCTGGTGAAGAACTCAGCTCTCAGCTGTGAGGATTCCTTCAGACCTGGGAGACCAGGACTGACATGATGGTCCCCAGGGCTCAGGTCCACCCCAGCCAACCCTTAAAAACTGTCTCCTGCTTCTGTGAGTGGGTGGGGTCTGATCCTCTTCATCACAGTGACCCTGTTCCTCTGCTCATGCTGAGCTCTTTTTCTGATAAAATGGAGATTTGGGGTTATTGGTGTCATCCATTTGAGATATCCCATTAACTCTTTGGGGATGGGCTGTCCTGTCCCATCCTCTAAGACTAAAACTAAACCACTAAATTTAAAAAACGCTCCAGGGACCAGGCATGGTGGCTCATGCCTGTAAGCCCAGCACTAAGGGAAGCTGAGGCAGGAGGGTCATTGCAAATTCCAGACCAGCCTGAGACTTTGTCTCAAAAAAAACCAAAACCAAAACCAAAACAAACCAAACCAAAACAAAACAACGAGGGCAAGATCCTCCTTGGTATAAGTTCATCTCCATCTTCTGGAGTCATCCCAAGATTATTTCATGACTCTGAGTCTTCTGCCAATTTTGAATCTTTCGCTAGCCCTGCCTGTGACTGTATACACCCAATAAATGGTGCCTATTTTGGAGTGTCAGCTCTCTTGGCCCCCTGGAGACATTGACTTCCCAGTCACTCATCATGTATTACTAAGTTTCTCTCTGTGTCTTACTTTATCCTCTTAACACAAACGATCAGGGCTGTTGGCTGGGTCCCTGATACCAAAGTCCTTTATCATTTTCTTGAATTTTCCAAGTCATGCTTTTCCCTGGAATTTCTGTTTTGGTTTCCCTTATCCCTAAATCAGGGTCCCAGGCTGGCTGGTGACCCTGTGTGTGTGTGTGTGTGTGCTGGGCTGAACTTGTAACCAGCCACCCCACACTGTTTGGCTTTCTCAGGAAGCCTCGGAGATCATGGAGTTCTTTGAAGACTCCAGAGACCCATGCACGTGATTCAGGTCTCCAATTGCGAGTGCCCAGCTTCACTTTAGATTTTACTCTAAAGTCCGAGGCTGAGGAGGAGGGTGCTCTCCCTCTGTGGGTTCCAGGCCAAGCCTATTACCCTGTCTTTCTGCAAAGGTCCCTGCAAGCCAGAAAAGGAAAAGCGGCTCATCCGGGGCTCCCCTGCTAGGAGTGCCGCTGCCTGAGAGGGTCAGGAGCCGTGAGGCGAGGCGGAGGCGGGAGCTCCTCCTCCAGAGACTGGGCTCCAGCATTCAGGCTCTTTCTTATGCTACACGGTCTCCAAATGAGCCATCCTTGCTCTGCTCAGCATCCAGTCCCTCAGCCTGTCCTCTGACATCACTCTGCACCTCCCTTGTGGCCAGAACTGCCACTTCTGGCCCTGCCTGGGGTTGCTCCAGCTGTAATCCTCTGGAGCCAGCTTGAAGATAGATGGCCCTGACCCCTCTCATTTCCCTCCCTTCCCCTCCCCAGTGGGCTAATTAGAAAAGGCTGACTGTCAATTTGCCCTGCAGACAGAGGTAGAGATTAGGGGACTGGAGAAAATCCACATTACAGCTCTCAAACCAACTTCCACAAATGGGACTATTCCACTAGTTTCAGAAATTTTTTGTTGTGCTAAGGGCATCTTGAGCATTCAAAATCCACTTAGTTCCAACTGGATGCTAGGATGATGACAGAAGTCTGCCCCAAACCCCACACATTCCCTCTAGGGCAGCCAGCCCCATCCCTCCTCCCACTTTGTACTTGGGAAACTTCTGACTCTGAGACCGCTCTGCATTCTGCACACTGCTCCACACTAAGGCACTGCATACCCTGGGGCCCCGGTCTCCAGGATCCTGAGAGGCCAGGTAAGTGCTGCGTGGGGCAGGCTGTCTGGATTGCCCTCGGCCTGCCCTGCTCCCGGCCACTATATCCTCCGAGGATCGCCCAGCCCCTAGGGCTCCATCAGCTCCTGTGTGAGCCCTGGCTGTGGCCTCCACTCTCCTGGCTCTTTCTCCTTGGATGTCCTAATTCAATAGGTTTCCTTTTGCTCATTAGCTTTTATTTCATTTTACTATTATTATTTTTTTTTTGAGATAGGGTCTTGCTACTTAGTTGAGGGTAGCCTTAAATCCATGGCAATCCCTCCTTCCTCAGTCAACAAAGTACTGGGATTACAGGAATGTGCCACCA
>PVJX010016830.1:0-39566 GCA_004027295.1 Dolichotis patagonum
GCAAGTGCTAGGTCGTGAGTTCGATCCCCGGTACCACCAAAAAAAAAAATTTTTTTTTTGTATCATTGTTTTTAGGGATTTTTTTCTTTAAAATTAAAACAAGCAAGCAAGCAAACAAAACAAAACAAACAAACAAAAACACAAAAAAAGATATTCCAAGCAGCTGAGGCTGGAAAAAACACAAGAGCAACTGTTCTAATTTCTGACAAAGTTGACTTCAAACTAAAACTAGTCAGAAGAGAAAAAGAAGGTCACCATGTATTGGTAAAGGGAACAATTTACCAACAAGATTATATACACATATTTACTGAACATTAACATTCCCAATTTCATAAAAGAAAACTACTTGACATAAAAGGACAGATAGGCACCAACTCAATCATAGGGAAGTTCAATACCCATCTCCCGTAAATAAGAGGTCAACTTGACAAAAAAAACAAAAAACAAAAAACAAAAAAAACAAAAAACAAAGACATATCAGGGTTAAACTATACAATAGACCAAATGGACTTAACTGTTACCTACAGATGAAACATTCTGTAGGTAACAGTTAAGTCCATTTGCTCTACATGTACCATAAACAAATGGGTTTCATGTCAGGAATGCAAAGATGTTTCATCATACATAAATCAGTAAGTGTAACATACCACATAAGTCAAACAAAGTGTAAAAATCACATAATCACCTCAATAGACGCAGAGAAAGTCTGACAAAATCCAATATCTCTCTGTCTGTCTGTCTGTCTGTCTGTTGTTTGTCTGTTTTTGAGACATTATTTCACTATTTCTGTAGGTTGACCTTGAACTTGCTGCCATCCTTCTGCCTCACCTTCTTGAGTGCTGGGATTACTGGTGTGTACCACCACACCCATATCTTCATGATTAAAAAATCCCTGATGAAAATAGGAATAAAAAGACATTACTTCAAACTGATAAATATCATATGTGAAAAACATACAACCAAAGTCATAGTAAAAGCTGAAAGGCTTCCCTCTGAAATCAAGAATGAAACAAGAATCTCCATTCTCATCACTCCTGTTCAGTATAGTACTTGAAACATTATCCAGAGAAAGCAGAAAAGACAAGGAAATAAAAGGGATATGTATAGGAAAAGAAGTCAAATTATCCTCTTTGCAGATGATATGATCTTATTATATACAGAAGACTCCCCTCACCAATACTTCCCCAGATGGGGGTATAGCTCAGAGCACAGAACCTGCCTGGCAAATGCAAGGTCCTGATTTTGATTCCCAGTACAGAGAGACAGAGACAGAGACAGAGACACAGAGACACACACACAGAGAGAGAGAGAGAGAGAGAGAGAGAGAGACAGAGAGAGAGAAACTTTCCCAGAAGACTCTTAGAACTGATGAACAAATTCAGAAAAGTGACAGGATCTAATATTAATACACAAAAATCAACAGTGTTAGCTGGGTGTGGTGACCTGTAATTCCAGCACTTGGAATGTTGAGGCAGGAGGATTACTGTGTTCAAGGCCATCCTGGGCTACATAGTGAGTTCATGGAAAGCCTGAACTACAAAACTGAGACTGTCTCAAAACAAACAAACAAAATCATCTTGTTCCTATACATCAATAAGGAACCCACCAAGAAAGAAATCAAGAAAAACAATAGCTTAAAAGGGGGGCGGCGAGAGAACAAGAGAGTGAGAGAAAGGAATAAACCTAAGCAATGTGGTAAAAGATCTTTATAATGAAGACTGCAGAACTCTGAAGAAAGAGATTGAAGAGGTGCAAGAAAATGGAAAGACATCTTCTGTTCCTGGATGGGCAGAGTTAATAATTCTTTGCTGAACTAGAAAAGAAAAATCCTAAAATTTATACGGAACCAGAGAGACCCAGAATAGTCAAAGTGATACTAAACAAAAAGAGCAAAGTGGAGGTATCACAATTGCAGATTTTAAGTTACACTACAAAGCTATAATAACAAAAATGGCACGATACTGGTACAAAAATAGACATGTAGACCAGTGCCATAGAACATAAAATAAAGAAACAAATGCATGTGCTTTCAGCCATTTAATGTTTTATAAATGGGCCAAAAACGTTTGGAGGATAGCTTCTTTAACAAATGGTGCTGAGAAAATTGGTTATACACATGCAGAATATTGAACCTAGATCTGTATCTCTCATCCTATACTATTATCTAATCAAAATGGACCAAAGACTTAGATGTACAACAGAAATATTGAAACTGATGGAAGATAGGAGAAACTCTTATAACCAGAGGCATAGGCAGGAATTCCTGAATAGAATCAACAAATGAGATTATACCAAACTAAAAAGTTTCTGTACAACAAAGGAAACAATCAAGAGTTGAGTGACAACCTAAGAATGGGAGAAATTTTTTTTTTTTTTGCCAGCTACTCCCAAAAAGGGCTAATATCTAGACTATACAAAGTACTATAAAAATTAACCCTTCCCAACTTTGGGTGTCAGCTAGTTTGTCTCAGCCATAAGAAAAGTGAGACAGTTGGATTTTTAAAAACAGTTTTCCATGGCATTAATCCTATAGCACTGCTAAATTCATGCTGTACTTCTAGCAGTTTTTTGTGTATATTTTATGATTTGCATACCCACTTTTCCTTTTCATTTTAGAAACTATGTAAGGTATGTCAATATGTAAAATAGCAGTTCCCTCCAATATACACGTGGTAGGATCTTTGTCTCTTTTGTAACAAGCAAACTCTCAGCCCATATGTAACATAGAGATTGGTATCTCCTGAACTTCCTCACCTTCTTCCACTTTGTATTCATTTCTGTCCTCAGTGCCTAGACCAATGCTTGTCACACAGTAAGTATTAATAAACATATTTAATTGGATCTGACTGAAATCTACTATATATTCTAGTAATTCATACTCAAGCATCTCCCACAAGGGAAGGTGTTTCTAGAATCTTCATATGTAAGTATGTATGTAAAAACACATATATGCAGTTCTCATACTGATTCTGAAATGAAAGCAAAATGAGAATATTAACAACCTTTCCCCATCTGTGTGCTGTTTGTTAGAAAAAAATTTTTTTTGGTACCGGGGATTGAACTCACGACCTCACACTTACCAGGCAAGCACTTGAGCCAACTGAGCTAAATCCCCAGCCCAAGAAAATTATTTTTGAGAGTCTCCCTAATGTAGTTCTGGCTGGCCTTGAACTCACTATGTATTCCGAGCTGGCCTTGAATTTGTGGCAGTCCTCCTGCCTCAGCCTCCTGTGTGCTGGGATTACAGGCCAGCTGTTTGTTAAAAACTTATTTAAACTGAAATTATCTTTTTTTATTGTAAGACAGTATATGTGAAGATGTTGACCAGTTTTCATTGGATTGCTTTAAAAACTGGACAAGGAAAAAAAAAAACTAGGGAGAAACTAGTATCTATGTACATTAAGGCACTGGGAAGACAAACGTATTTTTTAAGCCTGCGTGTAAGTAACTGAAATACCAAAACAAAGTAGCATAAGAAAGTGATATACTAAGGTTTTTGGGATACTGTGGATCTAAATTAGAATTATCTACAACTGGGAAAAAGGTAGGTTTGAAAGTAAAGAGGATAATGTAAGAAATATCAGACTCGTATATGAATAAATAAGATGAAGATTTAGAAGTGTCCTGAGTGGTTAGAGTAAAAGACAAAGTCCATGCTAAAATGTGAATCTCCAAAAAAGTTGATTCATGATATAATGTACCTCATTCCTTTAGCAGTTTTCCTTAGTGTTAGGATTTATCATCTGATTGCAAAGAAAAAAAACCATTAAACAAAATAAAACACACAATAAGATTATGTTGTCAACCATTTCTAAGTGCCTATATTTTTGTTAACATTTGATACTGATATATTTATTTGGGAGTACTAATTACTCTAGAGATGTTTAATCTCAACAATCATGCAATTTGATAAACATTAGTATGAGTGTCTCATTGTTCCCCTTGTGTTTTTTTTTTCTTTTGAATATAGGTATCTGTAATTCTTCCACATCAAGTAAGGTTGTAGAATCTATCCCATCAAATAATTCCAGATCATTTCCAAATTTTGGTATGTACATTATTTTATACCAGAGATTTTTTTTGAGAAAACACAATTTTACAGTATAGGTTCTTATATTTATATTCTTTTTTATGTAATTTACCTTTTTAATTTTTATCTGTTACCATTTTTTTCTGTGCTAAAAAATCAAATCCAGGGCTGCATTCATGTTAGGCAACCCCCGCACCACTGAGCTACACCCTCATTCCTCAGTTACATCTTACTATCTCAAATAGGGCTGAATTGTCTAGCATATGTGGAAAGGAAATGTAGATAACTGAATTATTATACTAGCATGTAGTAAATAAACATGACTAGTGAAATGAAATTGAGATGCTCTAGTTTCATTTGTATTTATAGCAAGGTTACAAAAAATATACAAGTCTCATTAAAACAACAGCTATCTAATCTTATATAACTTATTAAACAGTAAGAAAACACAATTTTGAGTTTATAGGAACTGCTATAAACAATAAAGGAATCAGCCATTTAACCTGAAGTATAAGCTATAAACTAGACCATAATTTTGTTATTATTTTAAGCATTGCACTTCTTTGTAGTACTTGTGCTTTTGATACTGAAAATAGCATTATAGCATAACTTCTAAGTGGGCAATTAATGTGGGCTCTAACTACTAAATTTATTAACCAAAAAGCAGACATCTAAAAGGATCTAGAAGACTCCAGGAGTATTTTGAAGGGATTTCTGGCAATGTGTCTTTTACAGTAATAATTTAAAAATTTAAATATTCACTGTACTTCTTGGTCAGTTCTCATATAAAGTTGCCCAGACACAATTTTTTATTTCTATGAAAAAAAAAAGAAAGAGATTTTGGATCTCTTTCTTAAGAAAGGATCCTATTTCAGTTTGAGATAATCTCTAACTAGAATTTCTGTATTTGTTTCTTTAACCAAAAACTTTTGTTTGGATTCTATTAACTACAGTTTAAAATATTATTTAAAATTATAATTTATATGAAATCATTTAGTTAATATCATTTATGTAAAATATTGCATTAACTATGAAAAAGCATTCAATTTTGCCTGGAACATACTGGTCATATTTTCTTTTTGTTCTTTCAACCAGTGATACTGCTTATCTTTTTTTTGTGTGTGTGTGTGCCGGGAATCGAACTCACAACCTTGTGTTTGCCAAGCAGGTACTTACACCGCTGAGCTAAACCCCTAGCCCCGATACTGCTTATCTAACCTATTATCTACATAACTTCATAACAGTCTAAAGCTAAAATACTAGAAGGATGCCTCCATTCTCAAATATGTGTAGATCTGAATAACTGACTTACTAGAAAAGCAGAATTTATTTTTTCATAGCTGCTTTTTATAAAAAATAGTACTATTGTAAGGATATATTACTAAAAAACATAGTTAAATTTAAAAGAAAAACTTGTGGTTCATGTTTCCTGAATTGATCCACATGCAAAAAAAAAAAAAAAAAAGGTACTTCACATCTTTTTTTATTGAGAATTGAACAGTGAAGGAGACTAAACATAAGAATTCCTTATATCTTACATACTTCATCAGGTAACATGTCCTTACTTCTAATCCCAGCCCACTTGGGTTACAGTCAAAATATCAGTACAGATATTTTGACTATCACATACACCTATTTAACATGAAATATTTTACCCTCTCTCTGGTCTTTTATTTAGAGGGGTAAAATGTACATGCACTGGGCTGAGGATCTTTCCTCCAATTTTTTTTATTACCCCTGTTAATTTTATTGACTTACTATTCTTACTTTTTACATTTTCTTTTCCCATCTCCTGCTATGCTATTATTCTTCCAGTTCTGATACAGTTTTTTGTAAATCATGATTTAGGTAACATTTGAGTAGATTCTAGGTAAGTTGATGAACTAAAAGGTTTAGGAATATCTTTTGAGTTTTCCATACTCTGTTGTTCTTCTGATTTTCAAACTTTTCATTTTTTAATTTAAGTCCTTACAGTTACTAAATATAAGATACCTTGAAAATATACTACCATTGAAGAAAAGGAAAAGCATGTTTTGCGAAATTATAAAGACAAGTGTCATTGACTTGCAAATCTTTTGACAGCACCCCAAAATAATTTTTATTATTTGTAAAAATTTTCCTTATCCTCCTCCTTTGTGGGAGGTAGGGGGTATGAATTTGAGAGAAAAAGATATGTAAAAAGGATTGTTCAGCTATTTAGTTTTCCAGGATTATTAGTTTATCTTTGCTCTAATCTTGTCTAACATAATTGGTTAGTAATCTGGAACTTTCTGAGCCTGCATAAAGGTATAATTGGATTTAATGTAGCAATGTGCAAGTAATAGTTTTGAGTTTTGTGAAACTGAAACTGAATTTTGTGACGAGTGGATGGTGGATAATAATGTACATAAATGAAATTTTGTACTGAATTATCAAAGGTTATATATTATCATTTGGGTTTTCTACCTAATTATTACCATTATAAAATCTAAGTGTTGTACAAATTTAAAATATTAGTAATCACGCTGGCAGTGTGGCAAAGTGGTAGATCAAATCCAGTGGCACAATGCCCTAGGTTTGATCACCTACACTACAAAAATAAAGTAAGTATTCTGTTCTCATTTAAGTTTTAAATTACTACAATGTTCTTATGATCTTTTACTAAATTGGTCAAAGATGCTATCTAAACTCACTGTAAGTTCTGAGTATTTGTTTTCTTTAGTATTGGGGACTGAACCCAGCTAGAGCCCTTGTTAAAATTGCTACATTGCCTGTGCTGAGTTTGAATTTATGATCCTCCTGCCTCAGCCTCTCAAAGTACTGGGATTATAGTTATGGACCATTATGACTGGTTTTATTTCTATACTTTAAAAAATAACCTCTTTAAAAAAAATAACTTCTTTTTTCACTTTTATTTTTATTCTCAGGTTTTGCAAATCGTTTTTCAAAACCCAAAGGACCACGGAACCCACCACCATCTTGGAATATTTAATGCAACTCTGGATTTATAAGAATATGGGCTGAATATGTATTTGTGTCTGCAAATACAACTACTGGCTAGCTAAAATAAATGCTATATATTCATAATATCATAAAGAAGATATGATAATGTTAATAGCTTTTAAAAGAAAATCAGTTTGTAAAAAGTCCAATTTTGCACTTTCCAATCATTTACACTGGGTTGGAAATTGTAGATAAAACAGTTTATTATTTGAGTTTATGAAGAGAATGTGTATGAAAAACATTTTAAAAATGGATTTATATTTTACTTTTGGAAGTCATTCTAATTTACTTTTTTACATAAGTATAAATTTTTGTTCATTTTTGTTCACTGTGTTACCCAGTCTGGTCTAGAGCTCTTTAGAGCAAATGATCCTCCTGCCTCAGCCTCATCAGTTCATGGTGTGTTACCATGCATGATTGAAATATAAAGCTCTCTTCAGTCTTTCCTGAGAGTAAATATTCTACATGTGTGTGGTACATAATGTTTACATTCTTTGTCAGAAATTGTTATGTATAAAAGGTTTTATAAGAAATGGATTTCAATTAAATTTCTACATGGTCAGAATATAATACAAAAATTTTGTTTTTTTAAATCTTACCTTGTAGTTGCAGTACAAAATTACCACTTGTGACAATGCCTATTTTCTGGGGGTTATTTTTGCCTAAATGGAGTCACATATCTTTCCAAGTGTGGGAGACTGGAGTACTAAGAAAAGAAGTTATATTAAAGACTCAAATATACAAATAATAAATTTTTTGTAATTTGTTATTTGCATAGATCAACTAGCAAGATTGTCAACCACATTCCTGCTATGTTTTAATCTCAACTACCAATTCTAGAAAAACAACAAAATTCCAACATTTTGGTAGAATTTTCTTTATATAAAAGGCCCTATATAAACACGCAACTTCTACATAACCAGCCAAAGGTACTGGTCATTTAAATTTCTGATTTGCATTAAGACAATCTGACATTCCAAATCTAATTTTATGTAGCAAATAAGTATGATTTGAAAGGATTCACTTTTCTTACCCTAATGATTTAACATCTTATTTTAAAAAGTTTATTTTTTAGAAACAGTATTAGCAGTATTTTCTCATCAGTATTTTTTATTAGGAAGCCTAATGATGAGGTAAATTGAATGACACATTATTACTACCTGTCTATTGCAGTACAATGCACCCAATAGGTATCAATAAACTTTGTTTTGAAACTACATTGCAGTAGTGTTCATTTAGTTTTAAGTAATTCTCTAAGAATTAGTGGCATCAAAGCAGTAATTTTATCTGCTGAATACATCACTGCAACCAGTTATTTTCAAATACCCTTGTTGAAGACCAAATACGCTAAAAGAATACTAGTTAAAAGCTACAGTGGCAAAATTCTAAATGAATTTCCCTTGACGAAGAGACGTTTTTGGGAGTGCTCGTCGGTAAACATGCCTTTCAAATTTATGCAACCTTATGATTTGAAAAAAAGTCATATAAAATTTAAAATATGCTTCCCCACCTAGGATTTTTCCCAGCTGTAGAAATATATTTAAAGTAAATGCCGGGTTCCTTGGGCTTCCCAACAGTTCCTGCACCTGTCCGGTTATGTCTGTAGCAGGAACCACAGCAATGCCCCCAAAAGGTGCTTCCAAATATTTCTCAACTGCATCCTATTACATATCAGGAAAATCACAGTCATTTTACATAATAGTAAATCCCCTTTCTCCCTTCATCGTTTGTCAGGCGACAAGGCCAGAGATTCTTTTACCTCACAAAGAGTATGAAAGAAACATGACACTTAAAAGTCACTATGGAAACCACCTTTCGGTGTAAAATGACGAAGGGACGCAGGAAGACGATAACGTGAGCGCGCCGCCTGACTCGGAAAGCCATTAACAATGTTTGGGCCGTTAAGGCGGTTGGCGGCAACTCGGTGGCTGGCGGCCGTTGCGTCGCAGTCCGAATCGTGACTCGACGCACGCTCCCTCTCGGCTCCTCCACTCAGCCAGGGACGCGGTGGTGGCGGCGGAACTACCGGTCCCACGCGTCTTTGCGTGGCCCAGGGCGCTTTACAATAGAAGATAGGTGGTAAGGCCTGCGGAGCTCTGGGAACTGCCGCTTCCGGCATGTTGAACTCCTCTCCGAGTACGACCGACAAATGGAGGGAGAAGGAGAGACTCCAATGCCCAGAGGGCCGTGCGCAAGTGGCGCTTGCGCGATGCGCGGACGGGGGGGCGGTCGGGCCATTTAAATGTGTGTTTGTGGGTGAAATGGCTGCGCAGGTCGGAGCAGTGCGCGTAGTACGGGCGGTGGCGGCGCAGGAGGAGCCGGACAAAGAGGGGAAAGAGAAGCCCCATGCTGGGGTTTCGCCGCGGGGAGTGAAGAGGCAGCGCCGGGCAAGCAGTGGGGGGTCACAGGAGAAGCGGGGGCGGCCGAGCCAGGACCCCCCTCTTGTTCCCCCTCACCGGCGGCGTCGCAGCCGCCAACATCCCGGGCCGCTGCCGCCAACAAATGCTGCACCAGCCGTCCCGGGCCCTGTGGAGCCTCTGCTCCTGCCTCCGCCGCCGCCACCATCGCTGGCCCCTACGGGGCCCGCTGTCGCCACCCAGCTCCCGGCCCCGGGCACCTCGGCCCTCTTCACCTTCTCGCCCCTGACGGTGAGCGCGGCCGGGCCCAAGCATAAGGGCCACAAGGAGCGACACAAGCACCATCACCACCGCGGCTCTGATGGCGAACCCAGTTCTTGCGTCCCTGGCGATCTCAAGCACAAGGACAAGCAGGAAAACGGCGAGGGGACTGGAGCGATGACTGTGATGAAGGCCCCCAAGCGAGGTGAGAGCGGGAGAACCGCCCGGGCTTGGGCTCGAGGTTTCTATGGATTCCGTATCCCGCCCCGTTAGTACTGAAAGACTCCCCAGCCCTGTTTACCTCCTGCTGTTCTGCTCCCTGAGCCCCTCGGGTGGAACCTTGATTTCTGGGTGTTGACACAGTCTGACCTAATTGGGGCGTCTTGCTCCGAGGCTGAGCTGTCAGTTACCAACCCCATTTCCAGACCCTCGGAGCCTAGAAACGTTTGTTTTCAAATTCGGCAAGGTTTCCGCGCCGCACAGCCCTTGGTTTGGAATTAATGGATGGGATACTAAAAACTACCTTTCTGAAAAGTACAGGCGAGTCCCTAAAACCATTCTCCTTGCCCCCCCACCTTGGAAATTTTTGGTTGTTGCTTCCACCCTCTGCCTCCACCCCCAAATATTCATAGGTCTGGTTGGGGCGTTTATGAATTATTATAGAGGCCATGTAACTCACTGGGTGCCTTAGCTTGTGCAAGGTAAAGAAGTCAAACACAATTTATCTTCCTTTTTACGTAGAGATATAGTTTAATTTTTTTTTTTTTTTTTTTTTTTTTTTTTTTTTTTTTTTTTTTTTTTTTTTTTTTTTTTTTTTTTTTTTTTTTTTTTTTTTTTTTTTTTTACTATTTTAACTTTTAGGATAGGGATAGAAAAGGTTTTTTCCTCCTATTTGGTCCTAGGAAATACGACTAGTGTCTCTGAAAAGAGGTAGGAATGCAATTGATAGAGGTAAAAATTCCTGTTGCATTTTATTTTGTCTAGCACAATTTGAATAGCTGTATAATTCCAGTAACCTTCAAGAATATAACCCAAGAAATGTAGGACTGTTTAATTAAAGATAGATTCTAGGGAAATCAGGTTGTTTTCCTATTCTCAAGTACTTGTACCATTTATTTATATTCTGTGTGAAAGAAGTGAGGTATGCTTTTGATTGTACTATTTGTTTGTTTTGCATATGATTTAAAATCATCTATTGTTATTTCTTAAGATTTTAAGATATTATTGAGTCTTGCTATTGGGCCAGTTTGGTTTTTACATTTCCTGAACCAGTCTTTGACTCTAAAGTTTTGAGAGCCTTACATTCTTTCCATATACTTGGTATTAGGGCCAACTGATTTTTTTGTGTGTGTTACTGTACTTCCAATAGTGCTAATACAAATAATTGCTTAGTAAGTGTTTATTGAAATGAAGTAAATATTTTTTCGATTTGTCCAAATCTTATCCTCAGAAATAGAATTTATGCCAAGTTGACAGGTGGAAACACTGATGGAATGATAATCAATGTGGAATGGTCTTTCTTTACTTTAACCTATATTCTTCACATTCTTGTATATGTGTGAGTGTGTGTGTGTGTGTACACATGTAAGTGTATATGTGTATTCATCCATACAGAGCTAGGTGGGATCTTAGCTATCATTTGTTTTAAATTTGTGTTATAGAAGAGAAAATGAAGGTCCAACATAGTGAGGAGACTCATTAAATCAGTTAACTAGTACCAGGTACAAAAATTAAGAGATCTTTAAAATTAAAAAAAATTTAAAATCATTGGCACTGCAGGATGTAGAACTCAGATTTATGTATCTTGGTTCCAGCTTCATTCACAGGTTACATGATTTTGCTTTCTTTCCTCACTGATTTTTCCTCTGCTTGATACTACAGTGGCAGTAGCTGATTCTAAATGAAGAATCTCATACCTAGTTCCATTTTATAGATAGATGGTGGCAGTGATGTGTAGTAACTTACAGAGTACTTCTCTGAAGATTGCGTAGGTCCCCTGTTCTTTTAAAAAGGAAATTAAAAACTTCTGAAATCAAGTATTGATGGATAGAACTGATAGTACTGGTGGACAAATGGTGGAAATGTTTTATATTTCTGGCATGCAGTGTGGTAGCCATGTGTGGCTCTTGAGCAGACTAGAAATGTGGCCAGTGTGACTGAGAAAGTGAAATTTTAATTGTATTTAATTCTAATTTATAGTTGGCTATATATGGCTATTGGGTTCCACAGCTTTCAACATTTGTAATTTACTAGTATGTAAAGAGAAATAGGTTAAGGTGAGGCCATTTAAGCATTTTAACTTTTGGATGGGAGATTACTGCAGTATACCCAAACTATATTATTGGAAAAAGAATTCAGAAACATTTTGTAAAAACTGCACTGTACTAGTCTAGATACTGGACATGCACTGGCATTTTAAAAGTCCTGAAAACTGTACAGAAAACTGGTTTAACTGTTGCTTAGTCCCAGTTTCTGCACACCACTTTGTACTTTTATTTTCTCTGAATATGTTTATTTTTGTTACCTTCATACAAGAGACATGTCTCAGTAGTTAATCTGAGTTTAAATTGTGGCTTTTCCACATTAGCCTGTTTTTAGTTTTCCTTTGTATAAAAATGGGCTGTGGTATTTTATTTGTAAAGTTTAGTTTTCCTGTTTATAAAAATGGGCTTGTGGTATTTTATTTGTTACATAGAATAAATGGAGCAGTGTATGGAAAGAACTTACAGTACTGCTTAGTACATGGTAGGCACTTAATTAAAACTGGCTTTTTTTTTTTAATAACTGGTCTTCAAAACAAGTCTAAGATTAATAAGGAGAGTGGGTAGACTTGTTTATAGAGCTGTATCTTCCATTTCCTTATCCTCCAATTTTTAAAAACTATTTTAACTTTTATTTTGAGATAATTACAGATTCATAGGAAATTACAAAAATAGTACAGTGAGGTCTTTACTTTCTAGCAGTTTTCCTCAGTGATTACATCTTACATAACTGTTGTATAATACCAGCACCAGGAAATTGACATGGTACAATGTGTATGTGCAGATTTATGCCATCTTATCACATGTAGATTAGTGTAATCAAGATGTAGTACTATTCCATGTCCACAAAATTCCTCTTGTACTGTATACCTTTACAACTTTAGATACTCACATTTTCTCCACCCTCCCACCCTCACCAACCCCTGGCAACTACTAGTCTGTTTTTCATCTCTATAATTTTGAGAACATTATATAAATGGAATCATACAGTATATAATCTTTTGAAGTTCACTTTTTTTCTTTCAGCATACTGTCTGCAAGACCATTCACATGGTGTATATATTAATAGCTCCATCCCTTTTGTTGCTGAATAGTATGCCATAGTATGGATACTTTTTTCCCCTGTTAAACCATTTGTCTATTGAAGAATGTTTTGGTTCTTCCTTGTTTTGGGCTATTATGAGTAAAGCTTCTATGAACATTTTTGTGTGGAAGTAAATTTTCATTTTTCAGAGGGAGTATGATTCTTAGGTCATATTTTAAGTACATATTTAGGTAACTTTTTTTAATCATGTTACCATATTATTTTCTAGAGTTTCTATACTATATTAAATTCCCACCAATATTGTTTTTCCAAATTCTTGATAATATCTGGTGTTCTATCTTTTTATTTTAGCTGTTTAAATAAACATATGGTAATATCATGATCTCAGCTAATGATATCAACTTTCCATGTCATTATTTTCCATTTAAATATTCTAACCAGTAAACTATCTCTTTATATTGTTTTCCCACTTTCTTGTAAAGTTGTTTTCTTAAATTGTGTTTTGAGCCTCCTTTATAGATTACATATATAAGTCCTTTGTCAATGTAGGTGGTTTGCAGGTACTTCTAGTGTGTTGTCTTTCATCTTAATCAAGTTTTAAATTTTATTGAAGTTTAATCTTTTTTTTCTTTAATGGATCATATTTTTGGTGTCATATCTAAAGTCCCAAGGATTTTTTTCCCTACAGACTTTATAATTTAAAAGTTTACACATGAATTTGTAAATCTGTGAACGACTTGAGTAATTTGAGTGGTTCCTTTTGAGTGGTGATTCCTTTTGAGTGGAAATAGAATTGTTTTAGCACTTTTTGTTGAAAAGATAATTCTTCCATTGAATTGCATTTGTACTTTTCTCAAAAATCAGTTCTACTACCTTTTTGTACAACTAGTTAGGTAAGAGTTGAATTTTAAGAGTTGAATTTTTACATTTCAAAGTGAAAACCTCACAACACATGAAAATTCCATGAAATTCAAAGTCAGTGTCCAGAAATAAAGTTTTATTAGAACACAGCTCTGTTCAGTCATACATGATGTCTGTGGCAGTTCTGCAGTAATGAAACTGCTAGTACTAGTAGCAGAATAGAGCAGTTGAGACAGCATATGTCCTGCAAAGTCTGCTATCTGGTTCTTCCTAGAGAAAGAATGCCAACTTGAATTTAGCTATAAGACATTCCTACACACTGGCCCACCAGTACTCAATCCAAATTCATCTGTAGGTAATTTCAGATCATTTTGATAGCAGACATTTGGAGTTGCTTATAATTAATTGAAACAAACATTTAATTTATAAATGTTAGGGTAAACTTCATTTGTAAAATAGAAAATAAAGTGATTTTCAAAGAGATGAAGTGCCATTCTTGAAGTTTTCTAGTTGTTGGTAGAACTGAATATTATACTCAGGGTTTTGTGCCACAGTCCACTGCTACATTTTTGTCTTTGTGCTATACATGTTGGGATTGATAAGTTAATGAAGATATATTAAATTTTTTTCAAAAAATATATATTTAATATATACAAAATATATATTAATACAAAATATATATTAAATATATACAAAATTTGTATACAAAAAATTGTAAAATATATACAAAAAATGTATACAAAAATATACAAAAATATATTAAAAATATATATTTAATATATACAAAAATTGTATATTATATGCTTGTGAGAGTTACATGTCCTTTGAAATCTTAATTTCTTTCTTCTTATTACTTACAAAACCATAAATATATTTCCTCAAAAACCATCAAAAGAAAAGGAATACTTTTATTCTTGATCAGTATTTTAAATTTTAATAGTATTTTTGTGTTTTTTTAGATTGGGGCAATGATTTCATAGCTTTTTGCTTCATCCTATCATTTATTGTTATTAAATGACAGGACTGCTATACGTATGCATATGTATGTCAGCTTTCCTTTCTCATATTTTTTTACCTTTGACTAACTGCCTTACTGATGTCACAAGGAAAGTGTTCCTAAGTCAGAAATTAATAGAAATTTTCTGTACTGTCAGAAAGATATTGGCAGTTTATTTTATTAGTTTTTGGTTATATTGGGGTTGAACCCAACATCGTTACACTGAGCTAACATCTTTAGCCTTCCTTTAAAAATTTTTTTATTTTGAGACAGGGTCTTGCTAACTTGCCTAGGCTGGGCTTGAACTCACAATCCTCATTTGGCAGGAGTTTTAAATTTAAAAATTTGATTGTTTTTAGTGATAGGAATGGAGAATTGTTAGCATTATAATGTGAATTGAAATAAACGAATAATTTCATCAGAACAATAACTTCATGATATTTTTTCTCTAACTAACTAGATGGCATATAATAATGCCATCTTTGTGCTTGTGCAGAATTATGTAATGGGCACTAAGTAAAGTATTTGTTAAGTAAAGTAATACTACCTTTATTAGAGATTTTCCCAAGTCACCTAAAGTCCATTAATTGTAAGTGAATAATCTTAGTTGATCATCTACGGGAGTGTTGTATGGAGAGGTGGCTAGAAGAGGCAGCCAGGGAGTGTAAGGGTATCTATCATATTGGAAGAGTTTGAAATTTGGAGTTAGACAAATGAGAGCTTGAATTTCTATTGTACCTATCACCTTTGAGAACTATTGTAAAGTTACATTTCTTGTTTCAGGTTACTTTTTTTCTGAAAAAGAATTTGTATGTCTACTTCACTAGTTTGTGGATGATTAAAATGAGATAATTTATAATCCCTAGCATGTACTTGGTGAATAATTGTTTTTGTCCTTTTGGACATTTTGCTTGTTTCTCTTGTATGTTACATTGTATCCTAGACTAGTAATTTCTTGCTATAAATTAATATTCCAGGATTGTTGTCAGTTATTAAAAGGAGTGATAATACTTACTTTCACTATGATTATGATAGTCAAGTACATAAGGAGTTGTGTGTTAAATACTGTGATGACGGCCTTATATTTCTTGTCTCATTTAACCTGTAAACTTCCTGAGATAGACACTAGTATTAAAAAGTCTCAAATAAGAACATAGGGGTTAAATTTTTTTGAACTTGCACAGAACTTAATAAACAGAGTTTGAAGCTTTAGTCTAACTGTAAAGTGTCTGTTCATACATAGTACCTTCTAGATTTCATATGTTTTCTCCAGTATTCACCTGTTTGGGGGCATTATTTATGTTCTAGGATTATGCCAAGTGTTTTACATTTGTTTTTTATATACTCTGCTTCATACGTTTTCATATACTAATCTTACAAGAAAATGCTGTTAATTTCCATTTATCAATGAAAAACAAAGTAGAAAGATAGTTACAAAAGTTTATTCTGCTTCATTCATTGTTGGTGGGAATGCAAAATGGCATGGTTACTGTATTTTGGAAGACAATTTGGTCATTTCTTATAAAACTGAACGTACTTTTACTATGTGATCAAGCAGTCACACACCTTGGTGTTTACTCAAAAGACTGAAAATGTTTACACAAAAGCCTACACACAAAGATTTATAGCAGCTTTATTATAATTGCCAACACTTGGAATTTTCCAATATGTTCCTCAGTAGATGGATGAATAAATTGTGGTATATCCAGAGAGTACTAAAAACCAGTGAGCTATATAGTGAAAAGACATAGGGTAACCTTAAATACATATTACTAAATGAAAGAATTAAGTCCAAAAAGGCTACAATACTGTATGATTCCAATTATATGATGCTAAGGAAAACACAAAACCATGGAGCTATAAAAAGATCAGTGATTGCTAGTAATGAAGGCACAGGGATTTATGATTTTTTTTTTAATCGGTACTGGGATTTGAACTCACAACCGTGTACTTGCAAAGGCAGGTGCTTATGCTGCTGAGCTAAATCCCCAGCCCTAGGGATTTATGAATATTCACATCACAGATTTTTCAGGCTGTGCCACTACTCTGTGATGCTATAATGGTGGATCCATTTCATTGTACATTTGTCCAGACATACAGAATGTGAAACACCAAAAGTGAACCCAAATATAGATTATTGAACTCTGAGTGATAAAAGTGTATCGATGCATGTATCACTGTTGGGGGAATATTGATTGGGAGGAAAGTTATGTGTGTATAGAGACTTGGATATGTGGGAAATCTCTGTACCTTCCTGTCAGTTTTGCTGTTAACCTACTATTGCACTTAAAAAAAAAGCCTTTAAATATTAAAAAAAAAAGTTACACTGCTAAGAAGTGGTAGAAGTAGGATTTAAATCCTAGCCAGTCACTCATAAACATCAAGGGGCGGAGGTGCTAACGCAGTGTTAAAAGCATATGCTGATTCACAAAGTTTGAAGATTGAGTGATTTTTTGCTTTTCCTTTTTATTTAGGGTTTTGTGCAGAACTGAGAGAACTCTTTAAGATCAAAAAGAATTTACTTTCAAAAAACAACTTTAGTCCTTTTGTCTATTATGATTATTAAAATGGTTAATGATTATTGTTTGACTTTGCTTATGCACCATGATTTTTAGACGTTGAAGGTACCACATTTTTTTTCCTAAAATATAGCTCAAATGTAATAATGGTGTTATGAGCTGGGCATGGTGGTGTGTCCCTGTAATCCCAGCTGTGCAAGAGGCTGGGGCAGAAAGATTACAATTTTGAGGGCAGCCTGAGTACCTTAGTGGAGCTTGTCCTAAAATTTAAAAAAAAAAAAAAAAAAAAAGAAGACTGGGAGTGTAGTTTAGTGCTCTGTAATTCAGTCCCCAGTATCAAAAAGAAAAAAAGAATGATGTTATGAATTAAAGTTTGGTAATTTTGGAACTAATTTTTTGTGAAAATTTTCCAGTACTGTGATACTAAATACATTATGTTGAGTGGTAATTGATAACATTAGCATATGTGAAGGTTTTACTGATGGTGTCATCTGTTAATCTGTATATAGTTGTAATGATCTTTTTATAGATAGGCAACAGTTTGTTTTGCTTTTTCTTTTTTGGTACTGGGGATCAAACTCACGACCTTGAGCTTGCCAGGCAGGTGCTTAAGCCACTGAGCTAAATCCCCAACCCCAACAGTTAGTTTTTCAAATCAGTGTTTGTGTCTTTCTCTGTAGAGTTGCATACTTTATTTTGTTCTGTATTTTTATTTTATTTTATTTTATTTGGTACCGGGAATCAAACTCATGACCTTCTGCTTGCCAGGCAAGTGTTTATGCCACTGAGCTAAATCCCTGGCCCACATACTTTATTTTGAATCTCACAGTTTGATAAGTGAAAACTTTGCTTACTAGAGGTATTGTGTAAAGAACTCTTCTGTAAAGAACTGACGTCAGGGATGGGGATGTAGCTTAATGGTAGAGAGTTTGTATAACCTTCCAATGCCTACTTTCCACCCCCAGGACCTCAACAACAATAGAAACTAAGGTCAGTACATTTTAGCTTTTGCACTCTGGGGAAATACTCAACATGTTACTACCCAAATACATTCCCTGTTGGAAAACTAAAACGCTCTAGCAAGAATGTTAAGATTGTGAAGCTACTAGACATTGACTTGTTTTGTTTTGTTTTGTTTTGTACTGGGGATCAAACTCACGACCTCACGTTTGCCAAGCAGGTACTTACACTGCTGAGCTAAACCTCCAGCCCTTAGACATTGACTTTTAAATAACATCTTAAATTCAAAGCCAGGCAGTTAGTATCTTTCTCATGAAGCCATAATGACCAACTTTATGTAATAACCTTCAACAACTTGTAGATACTTATTCCATTCTCAGTTACCATCATTCAAGAATAAATTTTGTTTGTCTGTGGAAGTTCATCTTATACTAGAAGTATAAGAGGAATAGTTTCAAATTTCTGTACAAACAAATGCAAGTTTTCTCAGCTTGAGAAGTCAACATTAGAAAAGCAAGAATGGGGATGGAGATAGATGGAAAGATCATGTGGAATATGAGATTATAATCAATTTAGGATACTTTTCATTTCCTTGCATACTGGTTTTTTTTTTTTTTTAATGGGCTGTGGTGGACTAATGGTTTTCATGTAAATGAGTTTTGGAATAAAACTTGAATTGACCATATTAGAAATACTACTAGTATTGTGGAAAATGTGTTACAATCAAGGCAGTGTTAATGTCGGTGGCAGATCTAGGTCACAGTTCGTCATCTGTATACCAATACCTCTTCTGAGGTATTTTAAAGTAACAAGATCTATTCAGGTATATATTTCTCTCCCTTTTTCTTGTGAAATTGCTACAACATTTAGTAGAGGATAATTAGACAATTATTTTTAAGTCAGTCTAACCTTAGTATTTAATAGCATTTATTTGCTTGGAAGAATTTGGTACTGGGCAAAGTATTTAGATTAATTTTATTTGGTGAAAAATAGAATGACTTATTGAGCATTCACTAATTATCAAAGATTTATTTGTATATAGAATAAAACACTGCATTTTCTCTTAACAAAGTAAATAATTTGATTGCATGTATATTTTGGTATATGATCTTAGTTTACTTATAATATTTGCAAATAAAAGGTCTTTTTTTCTTTTTCTTTCTTTTTTTGAGATAGGGCCTCACTATGTTGTTCAGATTGGCCTTGAAGTCACTATGTAATCCTGGCTGGCCTCAATCTCACAGTGATCCTCTTGCCTCAGCCTCCCAAGTGCTGAGATTACAGGTGTGCACCCCCAGGCCCAGCTCTTTTTGTTCTTAAAAGCAGTTACTGAACACAATGAAAATTGTTTGACATCTTGATACTTTAAAGTATTTGATTTGCACATTAAAATGTTCAGAAAGTTTCTTACTGTATTTGGTGATTTGGAGTGATTTTATACACTCAACTATCAGGTACTATATTTACATATTATACCAAATTCTTTACTGTGAAATTTATTGATCTTATTCTTCACAGAGCTAATAATGGGATTGAGTATCTGTGTAAACATTGAATTACTTGAATTATGTCAGGAATACTGTTATTTGATCTACATATAGTAAATGCTAAACCAGGCTTGAAGATAGGTATATGTCTGAAGTTTAATCCTAAAGATGTTTTGCTAGGTAAATCTTCCAACTAGTACATAAAAGACGTGATTTTATTTTTGGTTTGTCAATCAATGGTAATACTTTTAAAAACTAAAAATTTTTAAATTGTAAAAGTAATGTGTGTATTATAGAAAATTAGAAAATACAATTATGCAGAAAAGAAACCAGACATTTATACTCCTACTACCTATAGATAACTAGAATTAATACCTTGGTATATATTCCTCCAGATATTTTTCTGTGATTTAAAAAATATATATATGTACATATATACATATATATATATCTGTTTGTCTCATATATAGATCAAGCAGTTCTTTTTCCTTTCTTTAAGTGCTTTGCTTCTATTTCCCCCTAGATTCTCACTTGTCTGTTTCATCTTATTATTTAGGATTCAGTCTAAATGTAAATGTCACCTCTAGAAAGAATTTTTTCAGTATTTAGAGCAGTATACTTATCACTGCCTGGTACTTACTTTGTCCTATCCAACTATATTGTAAGGGTACAGAGAATAGGGATTGTGTCTGCCTTAGCACCATATCCCTAGTGCCCAGAAGTATATCTGAAAGGTACAGGGTAGGTGTTTAAAAAATATTCAAATAAATAAATGTGTAATATAAATATATGTGTTAAAAGGATACATGTGTTAAATGCTCTGGAAAGGTAAGATATACATCCCTTAAATATATAATAACAGAGTGTGATTAAGTGATGTGATGGGGGAGTGCACAGTTGTTAGGGAGTATATGGCAGTATTAACTATTGTTACATACTCCCTTAGATGGTGAAGAGTTGTTAGAGTTGTAGAAGAAGGAAAATATTTGTAAGTCTTTTCATCTGTAAGACTTAATGACTGGGTAATATTTTTATTATGTAACTATCAGAGTTTAATCAGTCTGCTTAATAATACCTGTTAGAAGATTCATGTTTATTATTTTATTTTAAAGAGGATAAAACCAAGGAAAATAACACAGAATAAAACCAAGGAAAATAAAACAGAGTAAAACCAATCACAAAGTGATACAGGACTTCAAAACCTTAGGAAACCAACAGTAGTTACCGTAATGCTTTTTATTGTCTTCAAAATAGTTGCAGATACTTTTGGACATAGTAAAAATTGAACAGAACAGAATAGAATAGAAACAATAAAGCCAAAACAGTGAATGCAATAAAGGGCTTCAAAACAAGCCAATAGTAAATCCAAAATGACTACCATAATATGTCTTGTTATCTTTCAAATAACTGCTCCTGCCATCAGATTTAACATAAACAAAACAAAAGAGAATAAAACCCAACCCAACAAAATAATGAAAATGATATGGTTTCCCTACCAGGGATCGCTTCCTGGTGAGGCCTGAATCTCTCCCCCGACACAGTTTGGGAAGGTGGAGAGCAACTTGATGTGGCTACCCCTACTCCAGCAGCAGCAGACAGGTGCATGGCACTGCTTTGCAGGCAGGGATCACCTCCTAGTGAACCCCCCCACCCCCCAGTCCTTGAATGGCACAGGCTCACGGAGAGAGGCCTGGGTGTGGCTCCATTTTTGTTTTAAATTCTATCAATGGATATTTTTATAGATCTTCAATTATTTTCTTAGGTAACTTTGACTTGGAAGTAGGTCTGAGCATAAGTATTTTCAAGACTTTTGATATGTTACCAAATTGCCTTCTGAAACTTGTATTTGTTTATACTTCCAACAACAATAGCTTAAGAGTGACCCAAATACAAAAACCCCCACAGTAAAACCTATGATAATTTGATAGGCAAAATGGTATTTTATCTGGGTGTGGTGGTATACACCTGTAACCCCGGCATTTGGGAGGAGGAGGCAGGAGGATTGCTACCCTTTGAATGCCATAGTGAGTTCAAGACTAGTCTGAACAACACAAGACCCTGTCTCAGAAAACAAATAAAACCAACAGACCCCTCAAAGGTATCTTATGGTTTAATTTGCCTTTGTTTGATTTACTTTACATATACCATAATAATTTATAGACTGACAACAAAATGTGAGATATGACACTGCTTCAGTTGAGATTTTACCGTAACCATTTCAAACATTTACACTCAGGTAAGGTAAAATTATTGTTAAATTATTTAGTAAATATACTGGCTCAACAGCAAAGTTTCTGAATAAATGTTCCATACAGTATGGCACATAGAAAGTTAATTTTGATTGTATATCATATTAAGTTATATGCTACCCTGTAATACTTGCTTTTTTGATGATGCTAGAGATCAAATATGGGGTCTTGTACATGCTAAGCATACAGTATACACTTAACCAAACTCCGAGCCTCTTGTTGCCTGCTTTTTAACATAATCTTCAACTCAGAATGTTAGCCTTTTTTAAGATCCTTGGCTCACTTATTTGCTAAAATGTAAATTGTAATGGCAAATTCTGAGAAATTGAGAGGTGGCTACTTAATTTGAGATCAAGTACCTTAAGAATCTTGCATGTTGGCACTAGTCCTAGCAACTAACTTCTTTTTAATTATTGTGGCCAGAAACACCAGATGAAAATGGTAAAACCCAGAGAGCTGATGATTTTGTCTTGAAGAAAATAAAGAAGAAAAAGAAAAAGAAACACCGAGAGGACATGAGAGGAAGACGCCTTAAAATGTACAATAAGGAAGTACAAACCGTCTGTGCTGGCCTGACTCGCATCAGTAAGGAAATTCTCAACCAAGGACAAATAAATAGCACTTCAGGAGTTAATAAGGAGTCCTTCAGGTATCTGAAAGATGAACAGCTGTGCCGATTAAATTTGGGCATGCAAGAATATCGGGTACCCCAGGGAGTACAGACACCTTTTATGACTCACCAGGAACATTCTATTCGTAGAAATTTCTTAAAAACAGGTACTAAATTTAGCAACTTTATTCATGAGGAACACCAGTCCAATGGTGGTGCTCTTGTCCTTCATGCTTACATGGATGAACTCTCATTTTTGTCTCCAATGGAGATGGAGAGATTTTCTGAGGAGTTTCTTGCTTTGACATTCAGTGAAAATGAGAAAAATGCTGCTTACTATGCTTTAGCAATAGTGCATGGAGCAGCTGCTTATCTCCCAGACTTTTTGGACTATTTTGCTTTTAATTTCCCCAACACTCCAGTGAAAATGGAAATTCTGGGCAAGAAAGATATTGAAACAACCACCATTTCAAATTTTCACACTCAGGTAAGGTAAAATTATTGTTACATTATTTAGTAAATATACTATCTCAACAGCATTAACTGCCTTCTGTTGCATGGCGCACCATGATGATAAAGGCACTGCAAATTGTCTCTTTGTCCAGTTGTAAAATCTTGATTGCCAGGAACTTTGGGGTGGGCCTTTTTCTTGAAGAAATACATCATTAGAAGTTTTTTGGAACATGGGTTGAAAATGAATTGTCTTTCACAGATCAGGTAATGTTTGTGTGGAAGATACTTAGATTTGCTAAGCTTTCTAATAACTTTGGTTAAGACTTATATCAAAATAGAACACAAAGGTGTTGGCATAGTTACCTGACAGGCGTTTGCTGGTTTTGTTTCTCTTCGTCAGTAACTTGTTGGCAGTCTACCCTAGAAATATGCCCCATTTATGTGACATGGCAGTGTCACTAGGAAGGCCACCATAGCCTCTGCTCCTCTGCCTATGCACTGTTGAAGGTAAAGACGTTTTCTGAAGCCTTGCGTGGGCAGTTAGGCTTAAGTCAGCAGGGAAATGTTGCCTTTCTAAACCAGTTGTTAGTATAATATTTTTTTTTCACTGAAGTTATTTTAGGGCATTAAAAAGACATTAATAATGTGTCCTACTTTTTCTTGATTGCTTTTCTCATAAGGATTATGAATGTAAATGGTCAGCTCTGCTTTTTATGGTTTATATTATAAATTTGAGTTTAGTGGAGATTTTACTTTTTGGAGATGATTATTATAACCTGCTTTTTCTAAAAATTATATCTAATTTGCTGGCATTCTTTTAAGGTTTTTTTTTTTTAATTTAGATAAATGCACTGCTGTTTATTAAGACTCTCAGCTGCTTATCTTATGGTGGTTTTAAGCCACACAGATATATTTGAATCTCTTCTAACTTGAATATTTTTTAGTGAGTCTTGCCATCCTTACCTCCAATGAGGGGAGTATTCAGTTTAGATTTATGAGCTTCAGAATTTCTCTAATTAAAGTTCTCTCTGCAGTAGAGAGAGCAGGAGCAGCCAATCTGGAGAGGTCGCAAGATGGGGCTGCTCAAGACGTTGGAACACGATGTGCATTAAAGGGCTTCGTCTTGGATTTTGGCCTTGTTACCGCAATCAGGTACCGAAGTGCTGACTTATATAGATTTTCTTTTTTTAAAGGAGTTTTTCCCTTTGGAGTTTAGGGCATCCTATTTTTATAAATAGTGCAGAAGAGACTAAAAACAGTTCTAATCTTGTCCATAATCCCCATAAATCCCTAGTTAACAGGAAAAGATATTGCTGAGAGCCAAGTTAACATGTTTTGTCACTTTTTAAATTTATAGAGATGCAGCAAATTTTCTCTTCTGATTGATAGGCCAGCAAGCATATCTAAGGCATAAGACAGACAATTTGGGGGAAAAATGTCCTGGTTTTGTCAGGGTGACTTTTTAACTATCATATTAGCCTACAGTGGATCAAGTTTATGTCTTAACAGACAATACTCAACCAATAAAGAAGATTACTAGAACTAATATTCCCTGCTGATTTTTGTCCTCCAATTTTTAAAAATGGAGCTGAAATTTAAATGACTGTACCAACAACTTACCTTGAGATTTACTTTGAAATTTATAGATAGTTGCTTTTGAAGAACATGTGAAATTATTAAATTAGCTCTTAAACACTCAGAATTAAATTAGATGTTAAGCACTTCAGCCATCTCAATGAGAATACTGAGGTGGTCCTGGAACCTAATTTTACTTATGAATTTTAGTCATTGGAAAGAAATATGTGGTGGACAGAGGAGGTGGAATTAGCCCATGAAACTGTAGTTTGCATTTGTTCCTGTAAAATCTTTGGCAGATGTTGTGATAAAAGCCAGTGTAATAGTTTGGATTTCTTTAGCACTTCATGGTTTGTAGAAATACTTTCACATTTATATCTAAATATTAGAAATAACCAGAGGATAGGTAAACAATTTCATTTCTGTTGTCTGTTGAAAAACCTAGGCTTGGTTATGTTTATCCAAGGCTGTAAAGCTAATAAATAGAAAAGTCAAGATGGAAACCTATGCCATCTAAAGAGTATTCACACCATTTTACCATTTTTTTTTCCTGATTTTGGCCGTTGTGGAAGAGATCAGTGGGTTTGTTTGTTTGTTTGTTTTGGTTTAACACCATGAACAGTGAAATTAAAGGATCTCAGTTTAAAACAAAGTACAAAAGGCTTTACTTCTAATATTTTCAGCAGACCTAGGGTATTTTGGAATTCTGTGTTTTGTGAAGTGTAAAATTCTGTTAATCTGTAAATAGTCAAGTAATTTATTTTTTAGAGACAGTTACTAGAAGTTGTTTACAGTATAGTTACTTATGTCAATATTTCAAGGTAGTTTATTCGGAATTGAGAACCTACTGTGTAATGGGCACTTGGTTGTTAAAAGGACCAGTTAATGAGTTCACTTTAGTGGGGGACCATGAGTATTTTAGGTGTTAGAGTAGAGGCATGCATAGCGAAAGCCATATTTTGGAGAAAGCACTTTATGATGTTACCTAATTTAGCCTTGAGGGGATTAGAAAAGGTATTTTAAGGCATGTGATGCTTGAATAGGATCTTGAAAGCAGATTAATACTTAACTTGGTAAGGACATTTTTAGTCAACAGGGGTAATAACAATGCCAGATACACAAGAGGCAATTGAAAATGTGTTCTTTCAGGAAGTTGAAAATAGCCTATTTGATTTTGGGTGAGGATGGTTTGTTTTGTTTTGTTTTGAACCAGGGATCAAACTCATGACCTCATGCTTACCAGGCAGGTACTTATGCTGCTGAGCTAAATCCCCAGACCAGGAAGCTGCAGATAGCAAGAGGACATGATGACCAATGAGGGGTAGTTGAAGTTGAGACGAGGTGGTGGTTTGGGGCAGAGAGAATGAGGGTGGCAGTCAAAAGTGAGAGGAAGGACGGTGTTTGCCTGTAGTCTTGGCTACTCACCTGTAATCCCAGCTACTTGTTTGCAGTGATTATACAGTTATGTGAGGGATGACATTGCAAGAGAAAATGAGATTGAGAACAAGAAGACTGGTAAAGTTACTATTGTAACCAGATTAGAAATAATCCATATCTAATCTGGTATTGACACCAGAGAGAAAATAATGAAATTTGAGAAATAATTAGAAGATTCAGATTAACTGGAGTAGACAAAAGAGAATAATTTTACTTGGTTTAGACAATGGGAAGATAACCCCCTACAGAGAATAGTGTTGAAAAAGCTAGTGACTTGGAGGTGTCATTTTGGGTTTATCACTTAAAATGGCTTTGTGGAATATGTTGGATCTGAAATTGGGAGGCGTGTCTAGGCTGTAGATGCAGAATTAGATCAGTTGTGTATAGGTGGTCCAGGAATAACATTAGAATGGGAAAGAGATGAAGCTGAGGTTGGAGTCCTCTAAAGTATCTGCATGTAAGTATGAGGAACTTGGAAAGAGACCAAAAGTGAAAGGTAGAAAGGAGATTAGTATACAAGTTTCCTGGATTTTAAAAACGTTTCGTACCATGTGGGAATTCAAGTATGGCAAAAATGGAAGTGTTAAGTTCATCAATTAGAACTTTATTAGAAACATCATGACAAGTGCTTTGCAGAGTGTGGGCATCTAATATAATTATGCCTTTTCTTTAGAACCTTGTTACTTAAGGTGTGCTTGAATGAATTTGGTACCTCTAGGATGGTTGCTAAAAAGGCATTCTCTTTAACTCAGATCTTCTGAATCAAAATCTGTATTTTAAAAGATTCCCAGATGATTTCATGTACACATTAAGATTCTAGAAGCACTATTTTACAATTCATTTCTAGCAGGAGGAAGTAAAATACAGGTTTGTTTCATACAAGAAACATTTTTTTCTATCACTTTCGTATTTTTTAATTACTATAATAGCTAAAGCTAGAATCTATATTATACCTTTCCTAAAAAACCATTTTATAATACTGAAATATTCTAACACCAAAGGAGGTAAATTCATGATATCAGGTGAAACACCAAGCTCTTATTTGTTTGCTTAACTTTCAGCAATCAAAAGGCTAACTTTGTTAGTTTAAATTCCTTTTTTTTTTTTTTTTTTTGCTTTGGTTTTTAGAGACAGGATTTTGCTATGGAGTTCAGACTGGCCTTGAACTCACTATGGAACCTTGGCTGGCTTTGAATTTAGAGTGATCCTCTTGCTTCAACCTCTTTGAGTGTAGGGATTATAGGCATGCACCGCCACACCTGGCTTAAATTTGAGTTTCTGATTTAAAGAACTACATAAATACTGACAAGATATTACCATTTTATAATTTTTTAATCTATAGGATTATTTAAGTTATATATCTTACAAATGCTAAGAATTGTTTAGAATAGTCATTATTTAAATTTTAAATAGCTCTTAGCTAGATAACATAATTTTTTTTGAGATACAGGGTCCTCTCGCTCTCGCTCTCCTTTTCCCTCTCCCTCCTCCCACCTGTTTCTTTCCAAGGTCTCACTGTGTAGTTCAGGCTGGCCTGGAACTCAATATGTAGCCCAGACTGGCCTTGAATTCAGTGGCAAGGCCACTGGGTGCTGGGATTTCTGCTTCAGTGTTGGGATTACAGGTGGCGCCACCACACCTGGTTTGAAAGAGGGTTGTACTATGTTCCACGCTGGCCTCAAATCTGTGATCTTTCTGCTTCAACCACTCAGAATGCTGGAATTACGGAAATGTGCTGTCATGTCCTTCTTTAAATGCTAGTTTTGACAATAAAATTTGTGCAATCTCTCAGTGACTTGATAGAGGAAAATTAGTATTTTTCCTTAAAAAAAAAATCTGTTCATATACCCATAGACAAGTACTTTAGGAATAAATGTAATTTATGATATTTTTTGCCTAGACTTTGTATTTTGTGATTACTGTATTTGCTACTTGAAGACATTTTTAGTTGTTATAGCTCTGTAATATGTATGCTATGCTTAGATCCCCATACCTATAAAAATCTGATGGCAAAAGATGAATTGATTAGAATTTCAAATCTTCTAGTCATCTGATGGCCTAACAGAGTTTTAGAAGAGGAGAGCCATTTTCAAGTGCTTGTTTCATAGATGAAGAAAGTCACATTTTTTTGGGACCTTCCCCAAGATTAAACAATAGTAGATCTTGAAAGAGGATTTTTTTTCCCCTGTCTCTGAAGGTGTAAGATTCTGTAAAAGAGTATAGCTGGAAATTTTGTTAAAATGTAGCTTTTGATTTTGAAGGTCCAAGGAGGGGATTGAAAATCAATCTACACTGTTAGCATTCTTTTTGGTAACACTAGTGTTGCAGGCCCATGACCAGCAAGGTTGCAGGTCTTAACATCTGTGCATGAATTGCAAATAAAACAGTAACAAACTCTAAAATTATAGTTGAGTTAAATGGGAGTTGTTTTAAGTGTCTCTGTCATGAGACTCCATCTTATTGCAGCTAAGTAATTGAATGGTATACATGAACAAGAAAGGTATGTGTATGTGTGCTGCAGGGGGATTGTCAAATGTGCATGTGTTAAGTTTTTTTTTCCAAAAAAATTTTGCATATATATAATGTTGAGGGTTTTCACTGAAAAATTATAGCTTAACTTTAGGTTAACAATACTTATAAATATTATTTTTATTACTCTGTAAAATGGTAGTGTTCTTTAGGATTGTAGTATTCACCTTTAAATGTCTACTGTTCTGGAGAAAAACAAAAAATACTTTCTGCATTGTATTGGGGCAAGGCCTTAAATGGGCTTGTTACATGCTGTGTATTCCTTGATTAATATAAATAATGTTTTGTAGTGAATTGATAGTGCTAATAAAGAATGGAACTATAGTAGAATTGACAGTACTAATAAAGACTGGAACTGTTAGAGTATATGTAATTTGGGAAATAATGGAACTCTGGAGGAATGCTATACATCAGTGCATTATATTAAAAGTGAAATATTTAAAGTAGCTAGGTTTCTAAAACAACAAACAAAAGCAGTAAGTTTTTTTTTTTAAATTTTAAAGAATAAAACAAAAGAGGGCAGAACAAAGCATATCAGAACAGAACAACATAAGCAAAACAGCACTTTACAGTAAGACAACTGGACATTAACAGTAGCTATCAAAATATCTCTTTCTCTCTTTTTGAGCATAGTTTCAAATACAATAATATCAAACATACCAAAATAGTATAAAACCATTCAAAAGAATGAAAGAATTACAGAAGATTCTGCACCAAATAACAGAGAATGATCAATGGCTACTATAATATCTCATTTTCAATAAAAAAATTTGTTTATACTATCACATATATTAAAATCCCAGTAAGACACAACATGATAGAACTGATGGTAATGGAGTAGAAGCATGGTAGGACTTCTAAGCAAGAGGATATAAAATCAGCAATGGCTGCCATAATATTTTGTTTTCTTCAAAACAGCTGTTCATACCATCACGCGTAATAAAGTCAAATAAAACAGATTAAAACCATTCCAACTGATGAATGAAAACATTGAAAGGCCTCAAAGCAATGAAATGGGAAATCATGATTACCATAAAATCGTATATACTCTTACCAACTCTCATACTAGGGAGACTATATGGCATTTACACATGTGAGTTTGGTTTATTTCGCTTATGAGTATGGAGTAAGTTTGTGTTTTAAAATTTTTCCTCTCATTCTACATACAGCTTATGATAAACCCACTTTGACCCACCCATGTTGCTTTTTCACAGCGTTTTAAAGTGGGAATGTCTTTCTACTCATAGATCATAAGGTTAGGAAGATTGCTAGTTACCTTTTTCCTTTCTGTTATTTTAAACAGCTTAAATAGACTTCTTTCTGAAACAAGAGTTCTGTGGAATAATCCAGCCCACCCATACTTTACCTTAATAACACAGGGTATTCTTTACAGTGTATTTCTAGCCTGGGTTTTCCTGAGTTGTAACATACTTATGTTGTCTGTAAGGGGTGTATGTTTTGAAGACACAATTTTATTTAACTCCCAGAAAGTGGCACAGAATAACTTTGTAATGCTGACCTTCTCTTCTGCAGCACTAAGTTGTACTGATATAGAGCAATATGTGTATCTAAGGATAATTGTTTAATATTCTATAACTATTGTGAATATATTAAATATTTTCAGTGCATGCAAAGCTAAGCACTATTTTTATGTAAGCACATTTCCCTTTTACTCTTCACTGTTCTTTCTTTTGCTGATTGTACTGAAGGGTGACTTTTGGGACACTGTTGGCATATGTCTTCTGCTTCCATGGTGGGTTTTTTTTTTTTTTTTTTTTTTTGTACCGGGGATCTAACTCATGCCCTCACGCTTGCCAGGCAGGCACTTAAGCTGCTAAGCTAAATCCCCAGCCCTCCATGATGGTTTTGCCTCTTTCTGTTCTTTGGTTTCTAGTTACTTCCCTGCAGTCCTCCCAACTTTTGTTCTCCCTCCACTATGCCCTAATACCTACACTTTGTAGAACTCAGGACGTTTTTTTCTTTCAGGTGTCATTTCCAGGCCAGGTTTTTCAAACTTGTCAGATCCAAGGAATAATCTGGGGTTGCTAGTTCAAAATACCAGAATCTGAGATTCTTCTCAAATGTAAAACTTCTGGAAGTTCTGAGTCATTTGGTCTAGAGCAAAGTACTCCAAGCAATTTGATTCCTAAAAACAGGCAAATTTAAGCAACATTGTTTGGTTCTGGGGATTAGTTCAGTTGTAGAGTGATTGCCTAGCATCCAGCAGGCTCTGGGTTCAATCCTCCATACTACAAAAACAAAAACAAAACAAAACAACAACAAAAAAGACACACAAACCACTGTTTTGTACCATATTCCATATACTATTATCATTATTTTAATTTCTTTCACTTGACTTGTAGATCCCATCTTAATGTTTCATATCATCTCAAACTAAGTGACAATCTTACCTAACCTCTGCGTAGTACAGTTTTTTTCCCCTTCCAGTTACACTGGGGATCAAACTCAGGAGCATGGAGCTACATCCCCAACACCCTTGCCCCATCAGTTTTGAGACAGGATCTTGGTAAGTTGCCTATGCCAGAAATGAGACCGGGTCTTGCTAAGCTGCCGGGCGATGCCTTCCAGAGCTTTCAGTGATACAAAAGCCCTCTGTGGCATGCGTGGCATAGGTTGGCCACCAGTGGCCTAGGTTAACCATGATCCTGGGAGCCTCCTGCCATGGCTGTGCCTGGCTCACTGTGGATTTTTTAAAAATCTTTTTTGGATTAGAATCATTAAGGACCTTGTTTCTTTGTGTTTCAAACATAAGGCTTTCCATTAGGCTTTTAACATTTGCTAGGAAGTCTGCTTTTCTTTGACTAGCTTGCAAGTACTGTTTCTTTCTTTTTTTTTTTTTAATTTGCCAATACTGTTTTTTTAAAAATATGTATATGTTTTTCCTTATTCTTTCCTGTTATAGTAGGGAAGGTATCCCAACTTCCTAATAGCTAATCCATTTACTGGTGTTCCTCAGCCTGCCTAGTTCATTTGTTTCTTTTTCTCTCCCTCCACCTCCCCTTTCCCTTACTTCCCTCTCTCTTCTCTCCCTCTCTTCTTCCCTTCTTTCTCTCTTGCTTGCTGTCTCTCTCCTATTTCCTTTCCCTTTCCCTTTCTTTCTCCTCCTCTTCCTCTCTGTTTTTTTCTTTCCTGATCACTTAAATACCTTCCTTGCCTTTTTTATTCTTTGCAGCACTAGAGATTGAACCCAGAGCCTTTGCACTGAGCTATATCTCTAGCACTTTTTATTTTTTTGAGACAGACAGCTTGCTAAACTGTCAAGGCTGGATTTGAACTTGTGATCCTCCTGCTTTAGCCTCCAAGAGTGCTATAATTGCTATAGGCATGTGTCATCATGCCTGGCTTTTTGTTTTTAAAAATTTTTGATAAATGTCTCATTGAGTTGCTTAGGCTGACTTCCAACTTGTCATCTTTCTGTCTTAGCTTCCCAAACAGCTGAGATCACAGGTGTATGCATCACCTTGCTTAGCTTTTTAAAAAATTGTATGTGTGTGTATATATATATATATGCATAATATTTTATGTTTATCATAAAACATGTTTATGTTTATTATAAAAAATTGTATATGTATACATAAAAATAAACATATACATAAAATATATATAACAAAATCTACTACTTTAACCATTTTTAGCTATATAATTTTATGGTGTTAGTTACATTCACAGTTTTGTACAGACGTAACCACTTAACCATTTCTAGAACTTTTTCTGTAGTCCCAAATAAAACTACCCATTTGCTTAGGGTTTTTAATACTTATCCATCCCCACCTCTCTAACCTTTCTTTCCTCCATTGCAGAGAGAGAGAGTTTGTGTGTGTTTTGTTTTTTTCTTTTTTGAGACTGATCTCACTGTTGTGAAGGCTGACATGGAACTGTTGATCCTATTACCTCAACCTGCCGAGTAACTGGGATTCCTGCAGGCATGTGCTACTGTGGCTGGCTTTAAGAAAAGTATCAGATATATTAAATAAATAGCCTTTTTTTTGGTGGTTGTTTTTTTTGGTCAGGCTGGCTTTGAACTCATTATGTAGCCCAGGCTGGTCTTGAACTCACTGTGATACTCCTGCCTCAACCTCCTGAGTGCTGAGATTATAGACATGCGCCACCATGCCCAGCTCACAGAGCTTTTTATATTTTACTACTGTTAATGTGTTTTGAGAGTGCTCAGCTATATTGGGGTTTCTAGTACCAGAATGGCTAATAACCTTACCCTGAGGAGACATGAAAGGAAGCTGGACAGCAGCAGTATTTATAGGCTGTCTTTCACAGGATTCTTTCTACCTTATGGAATAATGCCTGCTAGTTTGATTCATCACTAGGGGGCTCCCTCACACAGGAAATTTGTTGATGCGATGCGTACCCTTGTGGCTCCCTACTTGATCCTACCCAGGTCTTGTTTATGTTTGCCTGACCATCACTCTGGTGCTAAGCACCTAACTTCATATTTTCCCTGGCATGCTGACGAAAACTAACATGCAGTAATACCTGGCTCTTTAGATGGAAGGTCCAAATTCAGTTCAGTACCTCAATAGGGAATAAATTCAAAGATTTTCTTACTTGCAGACCCTTGACAGGGTGGACGCAGTGAGTTGGGAGGACATTCCTCTGTCCTTGGGTTATATGAGGCAGGGATGAAGAGCCAGAGAGAGAGAGAGAGAGAGAGAGAGAGAGAGAGAATATGAATATGAGGATATTCATTATAGTAGGAACATAAAAGCCACACATACAATTGTATGTTTTAAAATTGTATAAATAGTATGTTGCATATACATTGCCAGTTGTTTTGGTTCAACATTGTTTTATAAGAATTATGTTGATACAACTAATTCATTTTAATGACTAAAGTATATTGTATATCAATTCATTCTTGTTCATGAACCTTTAGGTTGAAAGTTTTGTCATATCATGTTAGAGTTAGCATTTGTTAAATAATCTGTTTATTCATGTGTGTATCCTAAAGTTTCTGTTTGCCTTTTTTCCTTTTCCAGGACTCTGTAACTGTTGCCTGGATTTGATTACTCAAATAAGGCTTGACATAGATGAAAATTCTTTTTTCTTTTGTAACATTTGATTGGTAGTTTACATACAAAATTCCAGATCGGAGGTTTTTTTTTTTTTTTCACACTGAACAGTGGAGGAGTACTCTTAATTTCTAGTGTTGCTGTCGGTAAATCCAGGGTTGTCATGATTCCTGACCCTTTTTGGTTTCCCACCTTTTTTTTTTTTTTTTTTTTTTGGTGGTGCTACTGAGCCACATACTGAGCTCCTCTCCCCCTTTCTTCTCCTAATGTTATTTTAATTTAAATTTAATTTATTTTGGTGCTGGGGATCAAACTTACTACAATGTTGCACTTACCAGGCAAGTGCTTGAGCCACTGAGCTAAATCCCCAGCCCCTGTTCCCCTAATTTTAATATAAGACAGAGTCTCCATAAGTTGTCCAGGCTAGCTTCGAACTGTGATCCTCTAGGCTTAGCTTCCTGAGTAGTTGGGATTATATGTATGTTCTATCATGCCTGCTTTCAGGATTTCTATTATAAAATTATAGAATCTAAGAAAATATCCTTTGAGAGTTTTTTTTAAACTTTAAAAAAATTACTATAAAATATTTTAGAAATGCAAAGAGGTGTAAATAATAATAAATGCTAATTTCCTATCACCTACCTCAAGAGATAAACCATCACTAATGCAGTCAAATTCTACTCTTCCCCTTTTAACCATATGGGAATACATAACTTGCCACTGGGGTAAATTTTCTATCATCATACCATTATTTTTGTTTTGTTTTTTGTTTTAGTGCTGATGATTAAACCCAGACCCTGGTGAATACTAGGCAAGTACTTCCCTGAGCTACATGTTCAGCCCTTCTTGTAGTATTTCTTTGTTAATTTCCTTCTTTCAGCTTATTATTACTATTTTTTTTGAGATAGTCTCACTGTGTAGTACAGGCTGGCCTTGAACTTGCTGTGTTACCTGGGCTGACTTTGAACTCCCTTGATCCATTGGCCTTGATTTTGCTCCAGCCTCCCAGATATGTTTTGGGATTTTGGGTGTTTCTGACCATGCCTACATGTCCCACAGCTCTTATTCTTTTCTTTTTTCCTAAAATTCTTAATAGTTGTATGTTAGGCCTCTTGCTTCATCTTCTAATTTTCCCTTTCTTTTTCTTTCTTCCTTTTTTTTTTTAAATGAGAGGTTTATTTTTGCTTATGGTTTTAGAAGTTTTATGGGGCCAGGGATTTAGCTCAGTGGCATAAGCACCTGTCTTGCAAGTGCGCAGTCGTGAGTTCTATCCCCGGTACCAACAATAAATAAGTAAATAAATAAAGAAAGAAAAAAAGAAAGAAAGAAAGAAAGTGTGTGTCAGTTTATGGTTGCTTGGTCCCATTCCTGGAAGCCTGCGGTGAGGCTGGACATACACCTTGAGTCCATACAGGTGATGCTGAAAGGATGGTGCATGTAGTGAAGCAAACCCACTCACTTTGTGGCAGAGCGAGAGCCCTTTTCCCTTTATGGTTTTGTTTTTGAGATGGGTCTTACTATGTTGTCCAGGGTGGTCTCAAGTTCATTCTGTAGTTTTCTTATCTTTTTCTATCACATTTTTCTTTGTCCTTTTTTGTCATTCAATTCTTTTTTTTCCTACTGTTAATGAATTTCAGCTATCATATTTTGAATTTGAGAGGTTTGCCTTGTTTTCTGTTGCTTTTTTTCATAATGTTCCTATTTTTGTGGAAGCAATATCTTTTCTAATACTGTATGTATTTGAAATTCTCTTTTATGTCTAAGTTGTTTTAATTTTTTGTTTTGTTAGATATTTTCTTAAATGTGATCTGTAATCTGTTCATATTTAAACAGGAGTCAGTATAAAGCTGTGAACACATAGATGGGGCTTACTAGTTGACAGCTTAGTGGGGAATCTGGATATATCATTGCAAGAAAAGCTCTGAATACTAATGTTTAGAGATCTTTTCTCTGGGGCTTATAATTTCTATAGCTAAGAGAATTGAGGATAGGGTAGGTTATACTCCTCTGCTAGAATTCTTGGAGCTGACTTATAGATGGAATTAAGTGGAAGGAAATTTTAATCTACTTTTTTCAGTGTAATGATTCACTCTCATGCTTATACTTGATACCTTGTGTTTGTAGACATTTGGTTTACTTTCTCTGGAAATTAATATGGGGGGATGTAGTGAGGGAGAAGTAAATAGACATATCTAACCAACCCTTGTACAGATTTTAAACTCATGTCCTTTATTTTGGGGGTGGCACTGGGAATCGAACTCAGGACCTTATGCTTGCAAGGCAGGCTCTTGTGCCACTGAGTTATATCCCTAACCCTTATCCTTTGTTTTTAGTTCCATGCTTTGTTTCCTACCTTCTATGTTACTTAGCCTTTCTATGGTACTATAGCACAGAATCTAGGTAGGCACTCATTGGAAGGTCTCAGGTCCCAAAAATGTTTTGATAGCTTGTATTTTTCCTTCCATTCTTTTTCACTTCTAGGATTTATATAGCCTTTCTACTTTACTCTAAAAAATCATATGCTCAGTCTATCATGTTTAGCAGTCATTTTCACTTTATTCTCTTAAAATTTCATGAGTACATATGTACAGTACATAATACATACATTCATCATGAGTTGATACATGTAACATGTCAATTACACCTTGTCAGATTTTTTTCTATTACTAGTAAAGCATCACACAAAAGAAGACATGGAAAGATATACCATTCTTGGATAAGAAGAATCAGTATCAAAATGATAATTTTCCTTAAATTGGAAACTGAGCACAATCCCAATTAAATATAAATATTTGCTTTTTCTGGGACAATCAAGCTGATTTTAAAGTTTATATGAAAAAGTAAATAGGCATGAACAGCCAGAAGAGAAAAGCAATGATGAGTACCCTACTTGATATATAGGGCACCTGTATTCTTATTAAGTCAGCAGTTTATGAACACTTCAGTGAAATAGAAAAGTAAATCCAGAAATAGACCCAAATTCATACCAGTATTATAAAATACTGATACTATAAAAATGATGATGTCTCAGATCATTGGTGGCAGAGAAAAGATAGTGTTGACATCTGGGTAAATGCCTTATATTTATCTTTGTTTTGTTTTTTTGTTAACCTAGGATCAAACACATGACCTCATGCTTGCCAGGCAGGCACTGTGCCACTGGCCCATATCTTTGTATTTTTTGTATTGTCACTATATGCTAAATAAATCCCAAATGAGATAAAAGATTTAGATGTATAAAATACAGATATAAAAGTAGAATACACAGAAGACATTCCTTATGTTGTTTTGAAATGGCAAAACTATGATCCCCCAATAAAAAACTCTATGAACATAAATTCAAAAGGCAAATTATGAAATTTACAACTAGTATCACTAACAGAGGATTAATTTTCCTAAATTATAAGAAGCCCTAGAAATAGATGAGAAATACTAGCACAATATAAAAATAAGGAATGTCAATAGGTTTCATAGAAAAATTTACAAATGGCCCTTTAATCTCTAAAATGATATATAACTTTATTCCTAACAAAAATGAAACTAAATCTACCAGTGTGCCAGTTTTTCTTATTAAATTATTAAAAACCCAAAAGTTTGATAACACTATCATCGAGGTTGTAGGGAAAAAAATATTTTCTTATGTTGCTAGTGGAAGTGAAAGCTTATAAAACCTCTAGAAGATTTCTCAGTCTTTCCATCTTAAATATTCTCACTTGATCCTGTTTCCCTTTCTGTCAGTCTAATTTTCTTTTTTTTAAAATAATTTTATTTAAAGAGAAAAAAACAAAACGAAACAGAATAAAGGGTAGCAACAATACAGTATTCCAAGGAAAAAAGGAAAAGAACAACAACAAAAAAACCTAAGAAATTATTACTTGACAAATTACATACTGACTTCTTGGAAATAGTTGTTCAAATTACAAAGTTAAAACATGTAAAATAGACATTCAAACAGTGAGACTGTTAACAGTTCTGCTCCACGATCTGACAAAAACAGCAATATGGTCATCCATCTTACCCACTCAAATATACATGCAATTATATCAAAAGGGTAAAATTAAACACAACAAAACAGAGCAAAGCGGATCACAAGAAAGCAATGTAAGAGACAAAAATTTCAAAACTAGACACTCGGAGATATTCACTCTCTATCATATTGACTCTTGTTTTCTTCTAAATAGTTGTCCATATTGTCACATACAGAGAATTCACATGAAACAACCTAGTATGGAATTGATCTGAGCAGGACGAGGAGGGCATTTCAGGTCTTCAAGACCAGACATTAGGGAAGCCAAGAATGGCTGTCATATGTCTCTCATTCTCCTCAAAACAGCTGTCCATACCTTAAGGTGTGTTGAACTTAAACAAGGCAAAGCAAGCTAAGATCACTTTGAACGAAAAGTGATAGTTTTGCTGGACTTCACATCATGACATTATGGAATCAGCACTGGGTATTGTAGTGTCTCTTTTTCTTCAAAGTAGTTGTTTATTTCAACATGTGTTATATAGTTGGTTCTCGTAAACTGTTTATAAGCTCTACACATGCATGAGACTCTACTTGTATATTTATCATTTCTGTATAGCAGGAAAAACAAAACAAAGCAAGATGAAACAAAACAATTCCTAGAAAAGCATGAGGCAGAAAAGTCACATGAAACTGCAATACAAGGTGATCTACAATGGTTACCATGGTGTCTCAGCAGTATATGACAACATTAATAAAAACGAAGCATTGGAGATATTATAAGACTTCAAAAGCATGTAATAAACTAGAGTGGGTATCTTAGTGAATCTTGTCATCTTCAGTGTAGTTGCCTATACTCTTAGACTTGATGCTATCCATCATAAAAGATTTAAATAAAATCAGTCAATACAAAGTAGCAATCTAACAAACCAGATTCAAGTAAGATCAGTCATAATAAGACAGTGTAAGTTATAAAGGGCTTCAGATTAAGTTGATAGGAAAATTAGGGATGATTACCATAATATGGCCTCTTGTTTTTGGGATAGCTGACCATGTCCTCAAGTCTAGTGTAAGTAGACAAACTGGAACAGCACGTAATCCATCCAAGCAGAGTGGTGAGAATAATGTAAATTTTAAATCTTGTTACTCCATTAACAATATCCTCTGCCTCCCTTTTTTAGACAATTCCTCCCCTTTCACTCCCATGGGGTGCACTGCTTGTTTTGGGTCCCACTGCCTCCCTATATAGAGCAGCTCAATGGACCCTATCTCCCGATCTACTCTGCTTGTGTTTCTCTCTGTTAGTATTTCGAGGCCCTCTGTACTAGAGATTATAGCCGATCTTCTCTGCCTCATTTCTGCTATTCTATTTTTCTGCCATTATAGTCTATTTTTCTCTTCTACTTCACTGTCTGCCTCGTTCACTGAGGCCTCTCTGCCACTGTTCCTGAAATGCTCAAGTATTCTTGTTCTCTCCCTAGAATTCTTTCCCTAGAATGTCCTTCAGTATTTTTTGTAGGGTTGGACTGGTGGTCACAAATTCTCCTAGTTCCTCTTTGTCATGGAAGCATCTTGTTTCTCCATTAATTTCTAGAGAGAGTTTTGCAGGATACACCAACCTGGGCTGGAGATTGTTCTCCTTCAGGGCTTGAATTACTTTACTCCAAGCTCTTCTTGACCTGATGGTCTGTATCGAGAAGTCTGCTGTGATTTTGATGGGTTTTCCTTTATAGGTGATCTGTTTGTTTTCTCTGATGGCTTTTAATATTCTGTTCTTATATTGAATTTCTGGGATCTTGATTATTATGTGTCTGGGTGTAGCTCTGTTTGGGTTGTAGGTGGCTGGAGTTCTGTATGCTTCATACCTCTGCATATCATTTCTTTTTTCTATGCTTGGAAAATTTTCCTTAATAATTTCTGTGAATAGCCTTTGTAATTCCTCTG